>JANAVB010026196.1:2219899-2341318 GCA_029216955.1 Iris pallida
TTGAGCATCATGGCCGTGACAGCGTTCTACCATCGACTCTGCGGCATAGGCTGGCTTGGACACGTCTCGTATCCAAAAAATGGGTGCGGGTCGTGACAAGTTTTTGTGGTGGCCCATGCAGGTCAATTTTTGTAAATTATGCGAACTCGTGGTAGTACCCTATTAGTCGTATTACTGCGAGCTTGCGACTAGGAAATGCTCATTCACAATTAGGATTAAAATAATTTAGGAGGATAACTAGGATAAAAGTCCCTTATTAATTTGACTAATTGGGTAGTTAAGATTGTCTGATAGGCCATGCAATTTAGATAAGGAATTACTAAATTCAGATAGCTTGCCAGATCTCTATAAATACACTATTACTTTTGATATGACGGTATGATCCAATGAGGATATACTATTCACTTGGTAAGTTAGGCTTTGCTAGAATTAAGGCTCTAATCTTGGTAAACTGTTCAATTTTCTTTTGCTTTATTAGATATAAACCTTATATCATAAGTTAGAATTGCCTATTTAAAATCCTATTTTGCTGTAAGGAATTAGTTTATAATTTCTGATTCCATTATTCGTATACAAATCTTGAGGTAGACTTGATTCAAAGTTTTTCCCTCAACCATTTGAAATATATATGAAATAAAGATTATGATGGTCTTACTTCCCTTGTCTTCAGTTATTTCCTCCCCGAGCAATCTTTTACTTTAAGGATTGAGACTTATAGGTAGATGTTTATTCCTCCTATCATAGTCAACTAGTTTGAATCTCTAGCAGCTCCTTGAAGTTCTTAGAAATATAGTTGGAGTAGTTTTAACGACTGCGATGGCCAGCCAACAGCACACTGGCGAGGCAAGACCCATAGAGTTGAAATTATTTCAAGAAATCGTAAGTTACGGAACATTGCTAAAACTATATCTTCGTTGACCTCTTTAGACCTTGTGTCAATATAAGGTAGAGTCTCTGATAGCATATCACATTTGAATCGCGAAACCAAGGGTTTACCAAAACCAGAGTATTCGGGCGAGGCGTAATTCTCGTTAGAATGACTTCAGATGTGATTACAAGTTTAGGGTACTATAGAGAATAGAAAGATGCCATGTATGTCCCATAAGATCCAAAGCCAATACTAGTAAAAGTTCTGTAAGTTGGATAGCATGTCTCCCAACCTCGCATTCCGTGGTCCTCGTGATCTATTAACGAGGTAATTGACTGACACTAATAGGTTTACCTAGAATATAGAATTCAGAAGTCCATAACCCATTAGTCAACCAAGGCCTTAAGGATAAGAAGATAGTAGGATGCCTATATAAGCAATAACACCAGGTAAGGTATTGATTCTCTCAAAACTCGAACTACTTATGCCTCCTTTCCAAAAATCTCGCATATTTGTATTTTGACTATCTTGACCAATGCTGCTATTACAGCCTAGTTTTACAAGCTTACTCTTTTATTGAGCTTGATTCAAGACATATGTTTATTTGGGACGCCTACTAACATATTATCTAATCAGAATCAGTGTATTACGGTCTAATCAACTATGATGCATTTGGTTCGCTCTTCATTTAATTACCCTACGTGGATTGAGATATAGAGGTATCCAGGATCTCATCCGCGACGGTATTGACAATTCCTCTTGAATTATACATTCGCCCTTGAATCACGTAATTATATTCAGTGACATCTTTCTTGAACTCTTTATTGTTTTTGTCTTTCACTGATTGGGAAAGACGAAAGCTCGTAATTGGTAGAAAGATACAGAGTATTCCCCATGGCTGTGATAGTTGTATACACAAGTGTAGCTACCATCGGCCAGCCATGTGACTAGAACCTTGCCTTGAGTTGCTCGTTCTCCTCTTGACCCTCAAACTACTATTGGGACCTTCTAGCCATCTGAAATTTGAGAATGATTAGGGCTTTACCCTTAGTCAAAATGCCAACCTAGGAGACTATCTATTCTTAAGAAACCAATTGTTGTGGGTCTCTAATTATTTGCTTGAAGCTTGCTTTAACTAGCAACCATTAAGCCTTAACCCAACCTTTCCTCGACCAAAACCCACAGTTTAGACATGGGATGAATAGACAAAGGTAAGGACAATCATTTACCATGACTATGGTAGACACCCATCCCGAGATTGGTTTCCATCAAATATTTCCCTAGTTATATAAATTTATTATTAAGACTTAACTAGTATTGGAACACCACAGTCACTAGCTTAGCCAATACCATAGCTTAAATACCCTATCATATTATGGTCTACCAGTTATCAACAGCAAAACATGATCACTACAGCCCATACCACAAGAACCCTTGTGACAATAGACTAGCAGGCTTGACACAAATAGAAATTCACGACTCAGTTGTTAGAAATCTTTTCATATGATGTGCCATAGAGTTGGTTACCCCATCGACAACTCTTGTATACTATGGACGAGTAGATCATTCAATTTTATCGATCGTGTGTCATTGTACATACTTGTTTTTCATTTATTGAGGAGCGATCCTTGACTTGACTTATATCTACCGTATCCCATTACGCCGTGCCTTATTCTTTATTAACAAGAGTCGAGGTACAATATTCGGACTTTAAAATTCTTCTAAACACATTATTCCTAAGACCATGTCCTAGTTTCTAAGGTGAGTAGACTGTAAGCCTTTCTAAAATTTTGGATATACGAGGATTACCGATTGATTAGAATAATTTCCATTAGGATGATAATTAGTGCCCCATGGACTCCCACTTTCCATTTAGATCATTTTGTGTCCCCGGCCGTGTCATTAATATTCGGAACGTAATACTAGCTGTTACCTTCCAACAAATTTCATATGCAAGATCTAGACGAGTCCACCTTCATCTAGGTATATCATGTCTCACTCAAACCCGTCCCCTTGTACTCTATTTTGGTGGAACGACTTTCAGATCAAAAGGACTAGCTATAACCCTTACCATAATACCGGTATACTTCCCGACTTCCACTAGAGCCTCAACCTTGACTCAATTCATTCGACCCAATATATAGTTGTGATCTACTCGAAGCCCACTACACACATGCCACTAGTGTGCCACCCAATTGAGGCCTCACGTACTACTTAAACACGAAAGTCATAGAAGAAACATCTTGGGTTTAAGAAACTCACTTAACCCATCAGACTGATAAATAGCACAACCACTTGGGTTGAAACCTATTCTAGGTTACCCTAACCTAGTAGAAATAGTTTTATCATTGGGATCTTATCTAATTAATATAGATTGAAATCCAAGGTTCATTCAACCAACGTTTGATGTCCAATTAGGGAACCCATTAAGACCCAGTAAAACCCATCCATACTTACCACCATTTTTGGACTATAAAACCGAACTATTTGAAATAGGTCCTTATACCTATTATGTAGTCTCCACCTCTTAGAATGTGATGTCATTTGTAACCATTATTCCATCTGCCTGGAAGTCATGATTCAATCTTGTATTGCATTTAGATCCCTTGCTCGTGTGTTTAGATAACCACGGAAAAGATCACAATCTTGATTTCTCAAATTCCGTTCTATTTTGGAACCTTGTTTAGATTAATTTTGAGAACATAATTTTCGTATTGCATGGATTGCAAGCTCCTCTAAGAAACGAAGGGTTCTTCGATTTAGCAGGTGACTGGACTAGATAAGCCCAATCTAGGAAATAAGTTAATGGTTCATAAACTTTCTTTCTATCTACAACATTGGATACGTTCTACCGCTCTTGAAACTTCATATTTGCTCCCGACTATTCTTCCTTATCTTCATGTCCTTCTAATTTTAGAGCGACAAATGGTCATGCTTATTAGAATATATCAATATTTCTTAGCTACTTGTGTAAATTTGTTACTTGTTAAATTTTGGGTTGCTTGATAGATAGAAGAGGATTATAGATGCCATATGCAGTATATCTGTTGGTAGGATTGTTAACAACTAGTTAAAAGATTATAAGATTTTAGTTTCGAGGAGTAGTGTGACCAAAGGTGGGTAGAAGTCCTAGAGGATACGTAGTTACAAAATGGCTAGGAGAAGGATATAAACTATTTTGAGGAATTAAAAGTTAAGGAGATTAAGGTTAAGGTAGACTTTATTTTTGAATTTTAAGGAATGGTTATTATAGAAGCATGAAAATTTTAGCAAAATAAAGCCTTATGTGCCCAAGCCAAAGGAGGACATATGTGCTCAAGTGAAGCTCCTATGTATTCAAGTCACCCTGTGAAGCTCATATGCGCCCCTCATCCTGTTAAGCTATATGCGCCCATCATCCTGTGAAGCTCTATGTGCCCAAACCACCCTTGTGAAGGAGGGCGCATAGCCTGAAATAGGGCTATGCGCCCAAGCCTGACTCTGTCGAAGCCATGATCAAAACGTACACCGAAGCGCACGGCCACGTCAGTCTCCATGAGTAGTCGTGCACCGAAGCCTGCGGCCACGTCAACACTACGACCAACCTACGATCTCATAGCCTGCATGCACCTACACCCTATGCGCCCAAGGCAGGGTTATATGCCCATATGAAAACCAGTGTGCTTCCCTCATATGGGTGCATAATATCATTCCAGCTCAAGAACGACTATAAAAAGGGGTCTCATCCCTCTTCAAAAGACAGAACGGAGAGCATTTTTAAGAGCCAAATTGTTGCACTTCTTGCCAGTGAGCCGAGAGTTAGCAATTTTCTTAGATTTTCTCCCACTTTTGTAATCGAAGTGTCAACGGAGTATAGGAGCAACTGTCACTCGATCTCCATCGTCCTATTTTCGAGAATTCTTTTTTGTACTAGGGGATCCTCAGCGCAGGATCTCTCAGGCGTACTCGATTTGTGGTGCCTTGCGCCAATAAAGAAAAGATAGCGTTTCTTCTTCTTTATGTATTTTTCTACAAAAATGGCGACTCTGCTGGGGACTACCTTTTCTTCTGACGAAAAGATGGTGACATAATCCGATACTGACAAAGTGGAGAGCACCCCGAAGATGCTTATCGTAAAATTCGATCAGCAGGCGTTCGAAGAAATGCTCTCGCGGGATAGCCCTACTCCCTTAAAATCAGCGAAGCCAAACAAGTCTCGCAAGACTTGGCTTCCGAAGGCTCGCTGCGTATATCCTGCTAGTGTCATAGCGGATATGCAACTGGAGGACTCTGTCACATGGGCGCATGACTCTGCCACAGAAGTTCCCCAAATGGAGAAGGCTCACACCGTTCCGAGCTCTACTAGCCAGTGACTTCTTTCCTGTGTAACCAATAATAGAGTGTTCAACACTCGAGACTTGGCAGAGAAAAATACTACGATGCCAAGAATCGGGGTATGCGATACTCTGGGCAAACCCAGCGAGGCTCACACACGAATGAGGCAAAACTGGAAGAAAATAGCACAGCTCTACCAAGCACGCGCCCAAGGTCATGCGCCCAAGGGGATGCTTGGGCGCATAACCCCAACCAGAATGCCTCTGTCTTCAACAGACTGGGCATCCAAGGTCATGCGCCCAAGGCTATGCGCCCAGGCTCACTTGATCCACACTATGCGCCCACATCAAGGAGGCTCAAACATACAGTCAGGAAGCATGCGTCCAAGGCCAGTCTCCAAGGCCAGTCTCCAAGGCCTATGCGCCTACAGCAAAAAGACAGGCCCCAACGCGTATAGCACGGGGATGTCTTCAAGGACATCACAGAACTTAGGTGTGGGGGTTGCCTCTGCACATGAAGTAAGTTTGGATGCGCCAACTCTCCTTACGAACCCGTATGCAAAGCCTGGCGATGCATGCAACATGGGTTGTAAGGCACAACTCCCTTTCGTTGACTTACGCGACATGATAAATCATAAGCGTAAAGCGAGGGAGGACATAATAGTCTATAGTGCACATCCGTGCACCAGTATTGTTATCAACTGTTGTTGCTCCAAAGTAACAAAAGTGCCTCAGAGAAAGTCCGTGTTTTGACGGCTGCACTTCTCTGACGATGAAAAGCCACTATGTGTCTCATCCAACATGGCTTCATGGGGTCCTTCTTATGGAAGCCCCATTCAAAGACGGTGGACCACGAACCCAACTTTCTCTCTCAATTCCGTAAGAAGAAGAAGGTGAAGTCTACCAACAGATGGCCAACAGGCTGACATATCTGAAGGAGTCTATATGGGCACCCGGTCAAAGGCGAGATTCCGTACAGAAGACGAAGAATCCCAAGCTGGGGGTAGTATCCCCTCGGGGTCTGAAGCGGATGACCCCCACACTGGGGGTAGCCTTCCAGAGGACGACGATCTCTTCGAGTCTGATAGTGACTATCTACTTCCTCTACCTGAAGACGAGGGACTTGCCCACTCAGAGATAGACAATTTTAGCACCAGTTGTATTGTTTCCTCTGTTCATCCTCGTATGTTATCAACATGCATGGCGAACAGAGAAAGACCTGAAAAGGTTAGTGACCAGACCAGCAAACGGCTAGAGGGTCTGAAAATAGCAATCACCAAGATCACTGATATGCTTACCAGTATCATGGCGGTTTAAGCTGCTGGGACTGTTCCTCCACGGCAACAAAATATCTCGGCTAACGCTAGTTCGGCACATAGCAACAACCCTCCTTCCCTACAAAAAAGGTATCATTCTATTGCACCTCCTCCAAATCTCACAAATGCTGGGGGTGGTCCTTCGCCAACGACGCTTGACAATCGTTCAGCAGCTGTTTCCCAACACCTACTCAATCAACAGGATGCAATTGATTCCCTGGTCGCCCGTCTCGACACCATCTCACACAAAGACGAGCTGTAAAAGATAGGGATATCTCAACCTTATCCCCCTGAGTGGAAGAATGCTACTTGCCCTCATAACTACAAGCTGCTGACGCTGAATTCATTCGACGGATTGACTTCTCCTCGTTAACACATGACGTACTTCAACACGGAGACTCTACACTTGCCTAGAGATGATCCGTTCTTGTCGAAGCTGTTTATTAGCACCTTACAGGAGGTAGCTTTCGAATGGTTCTGCAGTCTGCCTGACGGATATATTAATTCATTCAAAGACTTGGAGATGTTGTTCCTCAACAGGTTTTACGAGAGTGGCATGCATGTTAGTATGTCCACCCTCATCGTGACCAAGCAAAGGAGGACCGAGTCTGTCATCGCCTTCATCGAACGCTTCAGGTGGCTAGCACTGAAGATGCCCTTCGGCATACCAGACTCAGAACTTATGGATACTTGTCGGCATAACTTTCTTTCCACGGTAAAGTTTTGTCTGGGTATACATAAGTATGATACATGGCCCGCTTTCATTTGGGCCGGTGATGCTACTGAAAACGACGTTCCTAACCTGGAACTACTGGGGTTAAAAACACCAAAATCCGAAGACAAGGGCAAACATTCTCAAACTATCCCTGTCCACGGGGGTAAAGGGAAAGAAGTTCTGAAGATCGAGACATCCAAAGGAGCTTTCAATTCTCAGGGTGCCTCCGACAAGCCTAAGGAGACCTTCTCGTTTGATGAAGACGATGTCATTACCATCTTTCATACATGGACAAAGGGTAATAAACTGACATTGTCTCCACCACGACGTCCTGCAGAGGCGAACCAGCTCAACGATCCCAAATATTGTCTCTATCATTAGTACGTGCATCATTCCACCAAAGACTGCATCGTCCTGAAGAAGAAGATACAACAGCGTATTGACAGCCAAGTTATCAACCTCGAAGCTGAAGACAAGGTCGTATCTTCTAACATGATCTCTCTTCAGTTTGGTGACTTTTCTCCTACAGAAGTCCCAGACGGTGTGGTCTCGATTCCCAAGGCAATAATGGAAGTCTTCAACCTACCGCCAGCTCGTAACTCAACTATAGTTCCACTCACAACTGAACCTGGTAAGATCATGTGGGTCCATCCGGACCTTGTGAATGAAGTGACGTAGGGGGTGGTACCTCCTAAAGCAAAAAGGGGCAAGAAATACAAGTCATACTATATGGTATCCTCTCCCATCTACGAGGTTCTATCTGGCAAGACGCGATCGGGGAAGACTTATCTTCGGACATACGACCCGCACAAGAAGAAGCAGTACCTCCTCAACCTCCTGTTACCCCTACAAGCTCAGAAGCCGGCCCGTCTAAGCCTTCACTTCGGACAAAGCCAAGCAGAAAGAGACGCAGTTTGACAAGTCTCTGAAGGCGCCAACTCTCGAAGGCATGGATTGGCCCTACAACTTTGACATACTGGCACAGCTAGCCAAAACAGCTGCCAGGTTGTCTCTGTTCGTCTGTTGCGACTCTCCAAAGAAACGCGGAAGGCCTTAAGCGAAGCTTTACTACATACCGACTCTTATCTCGCTGAAGTCAAAGCCCCTTCTGAAGACCCTGTCTCCTGTCCCCACTGCCACAGTACTATGGAAGTGGTACCCAATATCACCTTTTCACAGGAGGACATGTTACTAAAAAATAATCATCATGATAGACCCCTGTACTATACAGGGTATATCGGGACGAAGGTGGACCGCATGCACATCGACCCAGGATCCTCCCTCAGCATCATTCCTAGAAGTTTGCTTTAAATTCTGGGAATCCCTCTGCACAAGCTATCTGCAACCAACACGACTATCATGGCTTTGAATACTGGTCGAAGCTACCCGCTGGGTAAAATTCATCTCAAGTGCCATATCGGTGATCTCCGAACGGAGGTTTCCTGCTACGTGATTGATGTCAATGTATCCTACAATGTCTTGTTGGGATGTTCATGGATACACGAGAACATGATCGTTCCTTTCACACTTCACCAGTGCTTCAAGTACGTCAACAGCGACGGTGTCGTGAAGACGAAGTTTGCCGATGTCGATCCTTTTAAGGGCATCGAGGCTTACTATGGAGTTTCGGTACTTTACCAATCTTAACCCCCCAAGGATGACGACAACGAAGCTGACAATGAAGCTGAAGCAAGTTCATCCTCCAATGATGGTCCCCTGATCATCCGAGTCAAAGGACGTACTACTCCAAAAAGTACTCCGAAGCCTCTCACAATCTGGGTAAAAAAGAATAACCCTGACAAGGTCAAACCATTGACCATCACTCTCAGCAAAACACCCTGGGAGGAACCTACCGATACCCGTCCTCCCAATCCTGAAGAATTACCCTACGTAGTGAACTCGACCAAGACTGTGGCTCCTCTTCTAAATAATGATCCTCTCAATGAGTATATCAATACTCATAATAATGTACCTTCAGCGAATGATGTTATCCCTGAAGAAGAACTTCTATATTTCCATAGTAAAGGATTATCTTTGAATTACTCCGATGTCTATCAATCTTTAAACCACTACCTAGATACGATATACACTCTGGAGCATGGCATATAACTATACCTCTGTATGCCAGTCATGACGCCTCACTTACGGGAAAAAGTTTACCCAGAAGATATCCACTACTTCATCATTCCAGCTAGAACGAAGGATGAAGAACTAATCATCTTCGGTCGTATAATTGGCGAGAGAAAGTTTGTTCCAGACTCAACTTCTCCTAAGCACAACACGGAAGCTGACTATGACTCTGCAAAAATGTAACTTTTTCGATATAGTTGGCAGGCCAAGAATATCATCTAGAACATGGGGTATGACATCAAAAGAGACCAGGGGCTAAATTACTGCCGGGGACGACGATTGCCAATATGACACTTTGCTCCTCCCGGCAAACCTGAGAACTACTATCAATGAAACGGTACTGGTTTGTCCTATGTCACTCCTCCAACAGCTCCTGATAGATCAGATGATGAAGCAGATCGTTGTTCTCATTCGTCTGACTCCTTCCTCTGGGACTCAGACTCCAGCATTGGTGACATATTCAAAGCAACTCTATCCGTCAACATGGTTTTTGTTGATCAAATTACAGACGATGTCCAATCGATCGAGCTTGAATAATGGGCTCAAAAGATGGACACTAGGTGGTAGCTGCGCTTCGAACAACGTGAACCACCTACCAAAGACGAAGTCATCCAAATTAATTTAGGAGATGAATCATCCTTTAAACCAATCTTCATCAGCAAAAGTTTATCTTACGAAGAACGCCAATCTCTTATACAGCTTATAAGAGAATACATCGACGTCTTTGCATGGAGCTATGAAGACATGCCAGGCCTGGATCCGAAAGTCGCCATGCACCGTCTGAATATTTTGTCTAAAGCTAAGCCAGTGAAGCAGCAATAACGACGATTCCGACCAGATGTCATGGAGGCCATCGAAAATGAAGTCAAGAAGGTCATTGCCAGTAGATTCATTCGCGAAGAACAACACCCTGACTGGGTTGCCAACATCATTCCAGTCATGAAAAAGAATGGTAAAGTCTTTCGATTACCGTGATTTGAACTCTGCATGCCGGAAGGATGAGTTCCCTCTACCAATCACAGACATAATGATCGACAATACTTGCGGCTTCGAGTGGATGTCCTTCATGGACGGGTTCTCAGGCTACAACCAGATCAAGATGTTCCCCGACGATGAGAAGCACACATCTTTTCGAACACCATTGGGGGTATATTGCTATACGGTGATGCCCTTCGGATTCAAAAATACTGGGGCGATGTACCAGCGAGCCATGAACATAATTTTTTGCGATCATTTGCATAAAACAGTGGAGTGCTATGTAGACGATATTACAGTTAAAAGTCGTCTCAAGGGCTACCACCTCCAAGACTTGAGAACGGTGTTCGAACTAATGCGTGCACACCAACTCAAGATGAATTCAACCAAGTCTTTTCTGGAAGTCTCCAACGGCAAGTTCCTTGGTTTCGTCATCACTTCAAAGGGTATACATCTGGACCCGGAGAAAGTAAAGGCTATCCTCGATATGCATCCTCCAAGAAACCTCAAAGAGCTATGCGGACTACAAGGAAGACTAGCCTACATCAGACGATTTATTTCGAACCTCTCTGGAAGGTGTCAACCATTCACTCAGCTCATGAAGAAAGGCGTATCTTTCGTCTGGACTGAATAATGTCAACGTGCGTTCGACGACATCAAGGCGTATCTCACAAGCCCTCCAGTATTGGTAGCTCCAATAATGGAGAAACCTTTCTTACTATATGTCCGCGCTATGGACCATTCTCTTGGCGCCCATCTAGCTCAGAAGAATGAAGGCGGCCGTGAACAGGCAATCTACTACCTCAGCCGCACAATGGTGGGTGCCGAGGACAGATACACACCTGTGGAGAAGAAATGCCTTGCACTAGTATTTGCCATCCAGAAGATACGCCACTATGTGTCTGGACAGACTATCCACATCATATCTAAAGTCAATCCTCTCAGAATACTCATGAATAAACCGGGTTCTCTCAATTCCCGTTTAGCTACATGGGCAATGCTATTGACTCCGTATGATATGCTCTTCGTTCCTCAGAAGGCAGTAAAAGGCCAAGCATTAGCTGATTTCCTGGCAGCTCATCCGGTGCCAGAATTTTCCAAACTCTACGATAAAATCCCCGATGAAGTAGTAGATTCTAATACTGCAGCTGAAGAAATTCCCATTTGGCGAATGTTCTTTGACGGTGCATCAAGAACAGGACCCAAAGGAAATATTGTGGCTGGAGTAGGTGTCGTGCTCGTGTCGCCTGATCATCTGGTTGAACATCGTGCATATTCTCTCATGGAACTATGTACCAACAATGTGGCCGAATATAATACCCTATTAATCGTACTATAATTGGCAAAACAATTGGGAGTTGACTATCTAGAAGCATACGGCGATTCTAAGCAAATAATTAGTCAAGTCCGAGGGGATTATGAATTTCGTCACAAAGATCTTATCCCTTATCACAGAGCAACAATCGAGTTGGCATCTACTTTCGCTGGATTCTTCATCGAGCATGTACCTCAACTTCAGAATATAGAAGCAGATGCTCTAGTCAGTCTCGCTGCTTCCTTGACCGTTCCTACCAATACTCAGCAGTCGATCACAGTATCTGGTCGAGAGCTATTCTGTGTGAAAGATGACTTGCATATTCATCACAGTAACATAATGGAAACAAACGTCGATATTAAATACTGGAGATTCACTTTCATAGACTATGCTGTCTATGGAATCCTCCCCGAGGACCCGAAGGAAGCAATATATATCCAAAGGCGATCCCTCAGATTATACTACGATACAACTACAAAGATGTTGTACCGACGCTCTTACGACGGGCTAATGTTACGATGTTTATCAGACACAGAGGCAAAACATGCACTCCAGGTAGCTCACGATAGAGTTTGTGGTACACATCAACCAGGCCCCAAATTACAAGATCGTCTCAAATGAATGGGTTATTACAGGCCCACAATGATAGCAGATGTTGTTGAATATGCAAAGAAGTATAGATCTTGTCAGTTCCACGCCGATTTCATTCATCAACCTTCGGATTTTCTATACCCGACGGCAGCATCTTGGCCTTTTTAAGCCTGGGACGTGGACGTCATAGGACCAATCAGTCCGCCATCCTCCAAAGGACATCGGTTCATCCTAGCCATAACCGATTACTTCTTCAAATGGTCGAAAGCTATACCGCTCACCGAAGTGAAGGCATCGAATGTGATCAGTTTAATCAAACATAACGTCATCTACCGCTTCGGCCTACCTCGCAGGATCATCCATGATAATGGTCCACAGTTCACAAGCCATGCATTCTACCGGTTCTGCGATAGGAATTGAATCCAGAATGTAGCCTCTACTGCCTACAATCCAGCAGCTAATGGGCTAGCAGAAGCCTTCAATAAAACCATCATAAAACTTCTCAAGAAGTTCGTGTCTTCAAACAAGCACGATTGGAACGAGAAGCTCGATGAATGTCTATGGGCCTATCGTACAAACGGTCTGGACTCCAACAGGCAGTACGCCAATCTCTCTGGTTTATGGGAGCGAAAAAGTTCTTCCCCTAGAAATCCAGATTCCTTCTCTTCGAGTAGCCTTAGCCAGCGAGTTGACTACCGAAGAAAGCTACCATCTGTGACTCTAGGAGCTCGAAGCGCTAGACGAAAAATGCTTGTTAGCTCAGCAGTACATTGTGCTATACCAAGCACGTCTTTCTACAGCCTTCAATAAAAGGGTAAAGGAAAGAATCTTCCAAGTCGGTGATCTAGTCTTAGCAGTGAGAAGACCAATGGTCATGACGCACAAAACAAAAAAAAATTCCAGCCAAAATGGGAAGGTCCTTTCATCATAGAATTAGTGTATTCTAATAGTGCGTACCGACTAACTAAGCCTGATGGTGACTTGATCATGATGCCTATCAATGACAATTTCCTGAAGAAATACTATGTGTAACCTTTTTACGTAATGTTCACATATGTTCAGTCATGTAAATGTACAGTACGATGTTTATATGATTCAACAATTATCTAACTATTATCCGTATTTCAAGAGTCTTGAATACGCCCTGGATAATAGGTCCTCTAAAAAAATTTCCAGTGGAATCATTCCCGTTTTTAACTCTGTCCAAACTCGGTTTGACGAAAACAAGTCACGTCCATATTACCTCTGAATTGTTTTTCGATAATTATATCTCCAGTGAAATGATTATGTTTTGCCATGTCCATATAGCCTCTGAGCAAAGCATTCATCAAGGATAATCACGTCCTTATTACCTCTGAATTATCCACTCCCACCTAATGTTATATATCTTTCCATTTCCATATTACCTCTGGTCAGATACAGAACATCCTCTGCTATTACGCCCATATTACCTCTACTAGCAGCTTCGTTCAACTTATTATCTATATTATAATAACTTGAATAAAAAATGGATAATAGGTCCACATCAAAAGTCCTCCAACGGGATACCCTTTACACAAATATTGTATTAGGCCATCTAGTACAAGCACCAAAAATACTACAAACAAAGAATGGAGTAAATGTATTCTGTTTATTCAAAATTAGTTACATTCACAGGACTACATCAGCAGCAAAAAGAAAAGAAAGGAAGATCTAGCAATACATACTTTGGTCAGTTTGACAGCACTTTGCCTTCAACAAAAAGCAGTTTCGTGACCCTCGAAAGAAGTCATGTTTTACTGCTGAGAAGCAAACAAGGCTGTTGAACCTCCGAGGAGCTGTACGGAGGAAGGCAAACATAGCATGCTTTTCTTCCCTCCGTATTGCGGATACCCTAGCCCCGCTCCTCCAAAAGACCATACCTTCAAAACAACATCCCAAATGTGATTTTGCTAACTTGGAGAGCCATGAAAACAGGACTTTCATGATGACGCCTGACTACCGTCCAACTCTCCGATGTATAAAGGTTCTTCCTACCACCTGGGGAAAACTCTTCTGAAATATGAGGAGTTCTGAGTTGTCTGATGTGTATACCAAATTGGCACGGAGAAAACTCTTTCGAAGTATGAGAAGTTATGAGCTGTCTGATGTGTATGTCAGAATGGTGCATCTCCACTCTATCGCCAATACCGGTCCTGGAGAAATTTGCTAGCTGGATCCCTACAAAATATAAAAAGGAGAAAAAGGGGTTAAACAGCCAGAAGAAAGCAAAGTGCATTAGCCACGCGGCCCCATCATGCAGAACACATACGGTCCAATTAATCATGCCTAAAGCAAAAAGGGGATACATGACAGGTCTATACGTAAAGTATGTATGCGACATAGCCATTCAAAATTTACTCGTCATTTTTTCCACCGTCCTTACCCTTGAAAGGGATTTGCACGTCGGGATGGATGGAAGGGGAGTTCGTAGTTCTCAACAGAGAAACAAGTCCCTTCTCCTTGGTCATAGTACCAGTTGATCTGGAAGCTTTTGGAGCCATGGCTAAAACAAGGTTAGAAGAGAAAGTCAGATTCAGAAAAACCTCAAGAAAAGCTAAGTGCTGAAGGACTCCTATATGCCCAAAGGGCTATGCGCCCAAAGGACTATGCACCCCAGACAAGCACGTGGGCGCATAACGTATAGCAGTACGTGGGCGAATAACATGCCACAACATATAGGCGCATAACATAGCAACATGTGGACGCATAGCACACCATAGTGTTGGCACATGACTTCTGTGGGTGCATAATAATGCTCACAGAAGTATGTTGCCATAGGCGCATGTGCCCAGGCAGAAGAGAAGTCTGAGCGTCGTAAATTAACGCTCGAGACTTTGTTTTTGAAGCATGCTCTCACCCAGAATCGGGTCCTGGACTGCCGAAGATGCTGCTGCAGGACGAGAGCCACTCGGCGCAGCCTTCTTGCCCTTCATGGATCTCTTAGCAGCCTTGGGAGACATGGTTCTCGAAGAAAGAAGATGAAGAGTTTTCTGAAAAATTCTAAGAGAGGAGAGTAATGAGCTTTCTCTCTCCTTCAGGGCCTATTTATAGGCACAGACTACTTCATATGCGCCCACTGTTCTCATGCGCCTATGCGCCCATTGCGCAGTATGCACCTACAATTGCCTATGCGCCCACGTGAAGATCCAGCCTCATACACACTATGCGACTACCATTTGCTGACGTGGACGAGGTACAAAGGATGGACCTCTTCAAATTCCATCCCGATGAATCTGTCAGTTCAGATTTCGAGGAAGATCTCAACAGTCGTATCTCTCTGACAGGCTGGCCAAAATACTATACGCCCAAAAGAGAGAGCCATGCTATGCGCCCATTGCATCACAAGAAGACAGTCCATGCTTCTTTCAAAGTATTTCTAATTCGTTCAAGTATCGAAAACTTTGAAGGGGGTCTTATAGAAGCATGAAAATTTCAGCAAAATAAAGCCTTATGTGCCCAAGCCAAAAGAAAAAATATGCGTCCAAGTGAAGCTCCTATGTGTTCAAGTCACCCTGTGAAGCTCATATGCGCCCATCATCCTGTGAAGCTCTATGCGCCCATCATCATGTGAAGCTCTATGCACCCAAACCACCCCTGTGAAGGAGGGCACATAGCCTGAAACAGGGCTATGTGCCCAAGCCTGACTCAGTCAAAGCCATGATCAAAACGTACACCGAAGCGCATGGCCACATCAGTCTCCACGAGCACTCGTGCATCGAAGCATACAGTCACGTCAACACTACGACCAACCCACGATCTCACAGCTTGCATGCACCTACACCCTATGCGCCCAAGGCAGTGTTATGCGCCCATATGAAAACCAATATGCTTTCCTCATATGGGTGCATAGCATCATTCCAGCTCAAGAACGACTATAAAAAGGGGTCTCATCCCTCTTCAAAAGAAAGAACGGAGAGCATTTTTAAGAGCCAAATTGCTGTACTTCTTGCCAGTGAGCCGAGAGTTAGCAATTTTCTTAGGTTTTCTCCCACTTTTGTAATCGGAGTGTCAACAGAGTAAAGGAGCAACTGCCACTCGATCTCCATCGTTCTATTCTCCAGAATTCTTTTTTTGTACTCGGGGATCCTCAACGCATGATCTCTCAGGCATACTCGATTTGTGGTGCCTTGCGCCAATAAAGAAAAGACAATATTTCTTCTTCCTTTTGTGTGTGTCCACAGTTATAAATTAGAATTTCGAGGACAAAATTATTTTAAGGTGGGTAGATTTGTAGCTCCTCTTCTCGAAAATTTTGAAATATATTTATTATTATTTATTTTATTTGAATGGTGATTTTTAGATTTTATAAATAATTATTTAGTTAATTACTACGGTAGATGACTTTAGCCATGGTTGAGATTTGAAGTACAAGACGACTAGGAATAATGGCACGGATAGCATGGTCGTGTGCCTTGAGTAGTGTATTAGCCATACCAGGGAAGACCCAGCCATAAGTGTGTCCTAATTAGGAAAACCAGGCCAAGTTGTGACTTAACCCATACCGAAGATTTATTTATTAATTATATTATTGAGTTTTAGGGAGCCCGGTTGTACCAAACTAGTCCAGATAGGACCCAAAATAAGCCCAAGCCTATGTAGTCATGCGGGACGTCCAATGACATTCGTGTTGACGTATTTTGGTATGATGGTGTCGCATTCCGTTTTAATGATCTAATGAATGTTTTCTAAGTATTCGCTAATTAAATATTATAAATATCATTATTAGTTGATGTTCAATGATATTTGTATAGAATAGGCCCTTGTACATTTTGGGATTATTAAACTGTACAATAGTATACACCATTATCGGTTTGTTGAATTTCGTTATTATTATTATTATTATTTTATTATCAATGTTATTTAGGTTATTATTATATAATAATATTATTTTGTTGGTTATATTATTTTGTCAAATAAATGTTATAATATATATTCATATTTATATAGGCCCTACACTAGAAATAGATAATATTGAAGTTTTATTTAGAATTTATTACTGTATATACATATATACATGTTATGCATATGCATAGGTGTGTATGTGTATGTATATATATATATATATATATATATATATATATATATATATATATATATATATATATATATATATATATATATATATATATATATATATATAGGAATATGTGTATGTGTGTGAATATATATAGGAAAAAATATATATATATAGGATATATATATATATATATATATATATATATATATATATATATATATATATATATATATATATATATATGAAAAAAAAATGTATATGCTAATAGGAAATAAAGCAACAACAAAAAATATATATATATATATAGGAATATGTGTATGTGTGTGAATATATATAGGAAAAAATATATATATATATATATAGGAAATATCTATATATATATATATATATATATATATATATATATATATATATATATATATATATATATATTTTAGGATATATATATATATATATATATATATATATATATATATATATATATATATATATATATATATATATAGGAATGTGTGTGTGTACGTGTAGATAAATATATAAGAATATGTGTGTGAATATATATATATATATATATATATATATATATATATATATATATATATATATATATATATATATATGAAAAAAAAATGTATATATGCTAATAGGAAATAAAGCAACAACAAAACACAGCCCCAGCCCGACCAAGCCCAAGCCTAGCCCGGGCTTCCCCAAACCCAGCCGAACGCTAAGTCCCCCACGCTCGAACTCGAGCGCAAGCCCCGACCCTACTTATAAAATGAACACAAGAACAAAAACCCGAAACCCTAACCCCGACCTCAGCCCTGGGCGACCCTCCCCAGCCCTAGGCGCCATCGCGCTCGGCCACTGGCCGGCCAAAACCGCTGGGAAATGCATGGATGCAACCGCAACACCAACAGCGACCGCAGAAGCAAGTGCTAGTTCACGTAGGGATTTATCGATCATCATGTGATCGTTTTACGTCCCGTCTTCTCCGGTACGTTCATAATCTATATGGTTTTAAACCCTTTCAAGTAGTTTGTAGGTTACAGTCCTGTATTACCCAAAAAATTGATGAAATGTTCATCGAAAAACCTGTTTGAAATAGGACATAAACCAGTCCAAACCCCCAACTTAGGAGAATGATTACTGTCAACCCATTAGGAATTTTGGAATACTAATTGAAGACACTTTTAGACAACATATAGGACTTCACAACCCTTTTTGTGGATTTAGATTTCATCGACTGTGCGTCGAGAAATCAGAGTTCCAAAACCAAGAAAATTTTGTTTTAAAAACTAGAAAATCCTCCGATACGACGTACGTCCCGCCAATCCGGTCGAGGTGGTCGCGAACCGAAAGCATCGAAAGGTGCGTAATAGCTTCGCAGACGTGTGGGATTTGACGAAATTTAAATTGGTCGCGTGTGCGAGACGAATTTGATGCGTATTCGTCAAAATCTACCGTATCGGCCTCTATGCAAAATTTCTAATTACTTTTGTTTGCCATTGATTGTAAAAAAAGACAGAACAATTATCGGAGGACTGAATTTTAACTCACAATTACAAACTCGCTTGTACAAAGAAAGCCTAGGAAATAAGGGAGTCCTAGGTACAGCAATCTAAGTACGATTATTTATTTTAGATTCTGGGGGGTGACGATGGAGGCTAGGGAAAGCGACGGCAGCTCTGTCTTACTCCTTGGACGATCGGACGTAACTCTGGCTCTATGGAAGAAAAGCTCTGGATGCTCTCTCTCTGCTCGCCTTTGTATGTGGATGTTCGGAGGGATTCTCTTTGTATGGGTGCGTCTGCGTATATATGTGCGTGCTTTGCAAGGGAATGGTACCTTGCTATTTATAGGGAATGGGATGCCATCATTAGGGTTTACTACGATTATCTCCTTGAAGTGGCGGCGGCCTATTGATTGACCAATCCGGGCCATTCATTTTGAGTGTGATGAATCTGGGCCACTTAATGGAGATTGCACCAAATCCTATCAGTAATTAATACTGATTGGAATGAATCTTCGTGATAATGATTTGCTGATGTCTGTGAATCTGAATGAATAAGTGTAATTCGCTCTCCTGCCATGTGTCCCAGATTATTGGGATTTGACCCAATCTTTGATTGCAGCAGATCTGGGGATTGATTGGCTTTATGACACGTGTCTTGGGAGTCACTGAGAAGATTGAGCAGCATAAGGGTGGGGCCGCATAAGACTGGCCACATGTCAGGTCTACTTGGGGAGCGGCCCTTCGAACCATATGATAATTTGAGCCGCATAGGGGGTAGTGAGCCGCATGGAGATGATCCTTGCGAGCCGCATGAGGGGGCCTCTACTTGAGCCGCATGGAGATGGTCCTCCTGAACCGCATGGGGAAGCGTCTATTTGAGCCGCATGGGTTAAATGGCCGCATGGACTGTCCGGCCGCATGAACTTGTCTAGCCGCATAAGTTGCCTGGCCGTATAGGTTGTATGGCCGCATGGGCTCCTTTCCACGTCATTCAGCTACGTGTCAAATCTTTACTGTGAGAAGATTTTCTCCTCTTCCCTAGGAACACGCTATTACGTCAGTCATTATTACACTTTTGTGTCAGAGCTGTCAGCGGTCAGAGTTGTCAGCTGTCATTTGTCATAGCCGTCAGCCATTAAATGCTGCAGAAAGCAAAGGGGGCTGTTTAAAAGCCACGTAGCTCCTTTCTGTCCGCATAGGGGTCTTCGAGCCGCATGGAGGTCCTTGGCCGCATGGGGGTCTTCGACCGCATGGCCTCTGAGCCGCATGGGGGTCTTTGAGCCGTACGGGGGTCCTTGGCCGCATGGGGGTCTTCGGCCGCATGGCCTCTGAGCCGTATGGGGGTCTTTGAGCCGCATAAGGGTCCTCGACCGCATGGACCTTTTTTTATTAGTTTTTTCATGCTTCTACAAGACCCCCTTCAAAGTTTTCAATTTGCAAAATTGAAATACTTTGAATAAGAAGCATGGTTATGTAAAGCTTTCTCTGGCCGCATGGGATGTTCCGGCCGTATGGGTATTCCAGCCGCATATCCTTCCGACCCGCATGGCCATCTGAGCAGCATAGACTTGTCAGCCGCATGGACTGTCTTGGCCGCATGGGCTGCCTGACGTCATCAGCCACGTGTGTAAATCTTTTGCATTAATTACCTTGATTTGCTGTCAGATTCTTTAGCCGTCTTTTGGTGCAGGATCCCAAGGGTTTTTTAGCCTTAATTACTCGGATTTGTCTTGATAACCGAAGAGTCGTTCGTCATTCGAGACATTGGTCTGTGGGCTATAAATAGTCGGGTGTTTGGAAGGGGAAAAATTTCTCTGCTTTCGTCTTCAATTCTCTTTGCCCCCAAAAAGTTGTTGTCTTCTTCTTCTCCGACCATCATCGATAATGGCCCCCAAGTCCTCCAAAGCTGTGGCAAAAGCTTCGACGAAGGGGAAAAAGGCTGCTTCTTCAGCAGCTGTAGTGCCCGTCGTGCACCCCGACGTCCATCCATCTATTAAGGGTAAGGGCTCTATGGAAGAGATCGATCTCTTCAATTCCTAACAAAAGTGGTTCTGTTGCATATTTATGCACAAACCCTAATCATCCAATGTGTTTTCTTGTTTTTACGAGGCCGCATATGTATAAACCGCATGAGCTTCTCTCGCCTGAGCCGCATAGGGCATGCCCTATGCTTGAGCCGCATGAGAAAGCTTTTGAGCCGTAGGAAGGCTTTATGAACTGATCCGCATGAAATCTTGCCAGTCAGGACCGCATGAACTTCTGCTAGAACTTGAACCGCATAAAGCTCGACTAGAACTGAACTGTATAAAATTCTGCTAAGTCGAGCCGCATAAGCTCATAGAACCGCATAAGCTCATGGAACCGCATAAGCTCGGCTAGAACTGGACCGCATGAACTTGGCTAGAACTGAACTGCATGAACTTGCCGATCAGAGCCGCATGAACTTCGGCTAGAACTTGAACCGCATGAACTCGGCTAGAACTAAACCGCATGAACTCGGCTAGATCTGAAGTCTTGCCAAGTCGTGCCGCATAAGCTCATAGAAATGCCTAAGCGCAGCTGAACTTTTCTGATCTTGTTCCTTTTGCTTTTCTCCAGTAAATCTGCCAGTGAATGCGACAGGAGAACTTCTGGTCGGTCCAGCCCAATATGCTGTAGGTGTAAGGCTTGATAACTTGATTCGATACATGGAGAACCAAATTCTTAAAGATGAACCCGAAGAGAGGCTGAGGGCCATTAAGAAACAATCTCTCCACTTCCTTTATGCCATGATGAACTCGGGTCAACTAGCTGCAGGGCAATCAGATGAGAAGTACCTGAAGCCGGCATTCCTCTTCGGGGATGCCCTATTTGTGAAGAATTCTCAACTTCTGGAGACAACGGAAAGTTGGAATTTTGTTTCGGCCGGGAAGGCCATTCATGTCCCTCAGATGGAGCGTCATTACCTATTAGCGTGGTTTAATATGCTGCCGATGGATAGGACGATGTCGGACTCCTTGACCCCGAGTCGGTCAGGGCTGTTTATGGGTAACATCTATTATAAACATAGCATCGGATCAGCATATGCGGGCAGAGAACCAGTCGGTCGCTATGTGACGGGGCTGACTCCGGGTTCCTTTATAAATGTGGAAGGGCCCATTTTTTTATTTGTCCTGGCTGACACCTTCCTAAATCAGCTTGCACTGAAGGGGTCTTATCCCATCGGCCGACTCACCCTGATGAACTGGCTACACCCCCTCCCTTCTTGGGCCAACCTCACCGGATGGATTCTAATAAAGTACGGGGCTTTCCTGCGTCAGGTCGGTCTATACTACGCCATTTGCGCGACCGGTCGCGGTCTGTCTATTAACAAGGCGTTATTTATGGACCTTCTGGAAATGTACAATCAGAGGACGGGAACCTTCTTCACACCTAGCGGAGAGATTGGGCTTGCCCTTCACGAAATGCACGCAGTCTCCAATCTGCCTTGGGGAACTGAGGTGTTTGAAGTGTATACCCCATCATTTGAAGAATTTGAAGCTTTGGAGCAACAACATCCAGGTTTTCTTGCCGTTTATCAGGAGCTGCTGTGTCACCACAGTTATTGTCATCGGAAGCACATCAAGAAGGATAGTAGTTCGGAAGGGCATCTTCCGCATACTAATTCCTGGCTCTCTCACCTTTTTGATCTCGGAGCCTCAGGCCGGGTTACTCCTCGGAATCCTCTGTCCGAAAAGGAAATAAAAGATCTTGTGTTAGTCGCCAAGAGGTCGCAAGCTTTAAGCGACACATTCGGGAGTCAAACTGACTCCTTCGACTACTTTTACCAAGATACCCAGCAACTGTCAGAGAAGGCATTCCTGGCGGGGTTCCTGATGGTATGGCTACGAAACTGCATGGTCTCTGGGGGAGCTGGTTCTATCGAGAGGATCAGTCGTGACTTCATCCTTTCTGCGGTAAAACTGGCCTTTAGGGTCAGGCTGGCTCTGCTCCCGGCCATGGTGTACAGCATACACCGTGGCCTCCGTACCTTTTCGTCTAAGGTTATTGCCCGCGATACGGGGACACACTTTGAGCGGATTGAGTTGCCCTACCATTATTTAATGGGGTGGCTCTTGATGCACTGTCGGTCTCTAATAAGAGCTGGCCCGGAAGAAGGTGTGACTGTAGATGATGCTTTTATCTTCCAGTATCGTCAGTCGTTGTGGGAGTGCGACACGATGCCCACCTGCCGGAGAGCTCTAGCGAGGGTGGACGGATATAATTTCTTTGTGTCTGTTCCCCCTTTTTCTGCTGAGGAGGTGAGGAACGTACATGTTGATGGTAACAGTTTCCCCCATCTCTTGTCTGAGAATATGCTCCATTGGTTGCGTAACATCCGCCCGGCGCATCTGGTGTATCGTAATAGGAACACAGTCTACTTGGAGCCGTACTTACCTAGCCGGTTCTCTCGCTAGTTTGGGTATAGTCAACTATTCTTGGAGAATCCCAGCCCTTGTCTGGGTTTTGAAGGTAGTGTCCTTGACGGTGTCAGAGCCTGGGATTACTATAATGCGGTTCATACCCGTGCTAGTTTCTCGATCCCTGATGCTGGGGGACCTATAGAGATCTTGTATATGGCGGTCCACTATCACGTTGCGGCAAGCAAGCCTCCCGTTAGTTTCGACCCGCGGACTAGCTTTATTGCTGGTACCGATTTGGCAGAGAAGCCTGAGGGATCTAAAACCCGAAAGAGGAAGGCAAATACAGTTCCCGTGCCTGACTCGGAGTCCACCACTGAGGACGAAGAGAGTGATGAGCATGATGCCAATGGTTCTTTTCTTCCGTTGGATGAGGATGTGGCAGATCAGCTACCCGTCGTGTTGGATGAAGTAGTGGCGGATCAGCCATCTGCTGTACCTAACGAAGCGATGGAGGATCAGCCATCTATCATTTCTGACCCTTCGCACAAGCAAAGCAGACGCGTATTCACTGATGAGGGCCGAAGTTATTCCATAAAGCGAACTGTGATAAGACGTCGCAGGCTGCTCGTCAAGGATGTTGACGCCATGTCAGAGGTGACTTTGTCTTCTAATATCTTCCTCCTCTTTTCATGAACTGTGGCCTAATCATTTTCTGTTTATTCTTTGTAGGCGTCAGAAGGGGAGGAGGAAGTTGCTCCCGTTACTGAAGGTCCAGCCCAAGGGGATATGGGTCTTGCCGACTCTGTACCTGAGGCTGCTGACTCTCAGCCGGGCGTCGCTGATCCAGTCAGATCTCCTTCCCGGCCGGTTGGGTCGGAAGAACCGACCGTCTCCGGGTTGGAGATTGCTGGTGAGGGGACCATGGCGGTTGTGAGTGACACCCAACCTCCGCAATCCTCCGCTGGTAAGATAGGTCAAATCTTAACTGGTGCGGAGGCATATTTGCTCTATCAACATATCCTTCTGGTTAAGGTGATTGATAGTTGCTTTGGCCATACAGGTCCTGCTTTTTTATTGCCAATGGCAGAAGTCGCCGGGACGGGCTCTGTCGAAGGGAATGTGGTCGAAGAACCAGCCCGTGTCGCGGGATCTTCAGCCGGATCAGTTTCAGAAGGCCGAATGGCGGCACCACCAGGGCCGGGAGCAATGATTCCTGTGTCCTCCTTGACTAATGTGGCCTCCGGTGTAGACCTCTCTGCACTGTCGAGCATCCAGGCTTTCCGGGCGGCGGAGGAGGAGTTGGCCGCCATTCAGGCGTCTTTCCGCTCGGAGCTTGTCTCCTTGGTGGCAGGGGCGGCAAGTTCTGGCGCCTCTTCTTCGACTCTGTCAGCTACGCTCCCTTTGACACCATCCTCTACGGAAGTTTTGGATGAAGTGTCGCAGGACGTAGTTGACAGTTTCCACCGTCACTTGAAAAGAGGGATCGAGGCCACTGTAGAAAGGGGACTCCCTTTGCTCTGTCCCGTCAATGTGCTAGCGGTCAGATTGATATCCTTAAGACCCTCCCTGGTGGGGCGGGAATTGCTGCGATTCTTGAGCCCAAGCTGCTTGGGGCCGATCGACTTGTAAACTAGTTCCATGCACTGCAGCAAGCTGATCTGTCTACGGCGATTGATCAAGAACGTGCCTTCCTCATTACCTCAGCGGAGAAGGTAAGGATCCTTCGGGACACGCTCAAGCCCATCATTCTGAAAGATCGCCACAATTTATCTTAGCTGTATGACCAGTTCAGCCGTCGGAATTAGGATTGCGCAGCCCGGATAGAGGCTGCCTTTCGAGGGTTGACTGCCGTCAAAGAGCAGATCTCGGAACATCAGAGGAAGTCAGCCTTCTTGGAGTCTGAACTCGAAGCCGCCAATGTTGAGCGAGGAGCTATAGTTCAGGAGGCTGAAAAGGTCTCCCGAGCTTCTGCCAACCTAGAGCGTACCCTGAAAAAGCTTGAGGAAGGCTGGCAGGCTCATGCATACCTAGATGATGCGGAGCGGCTATCCCAGGAAGCCGAATGCCGAGCTAAGCAATGGTTCGATCGGTCGACTGCTTTCCTGAAGGCTCGTCTCCAGGAATTTTACGATGCTGGGCAATAATCGGCTCTTCTTTCTTTTGTTTATTTTTGTAATGGGGACATAGTCCCGTATGATGTAGTATCTTGAATTCTAAATAAATGAGCATGTTTCAACTCATCTTTCATTTCTCGTATCTGCTGCGTTTGTGGTGTTTATGGTATTTGTCCCACTGGGAGATTATTTGTGGACCTGTTATCCTTGGCGTAACTTGGTTTTAGGTACGAATAACAAGTTTGATAGAGATACTTAGAACAGTTCCATAGTAAGGCGGCCATGGAAGTTACTCGTATCGGGAGGATGAGTGCCATGGGACAGCTGGGCTCCCGGGGCATGATAAGAGAATTTGTGGAAGATAGGGGATACTTGTGGACCTATTATCTTTGGCATTCCCTGGTTTTGGGTACAGATAATAGGTTGAGAGAAAACTAACATACTTACTCAGAGGTAATGAGGACATGGCAAGCATGAGGGTTCTACCGTGGAGTCTTCCTGCTCAGCGGTTACAAGGACGTGGCAGGGGTGAACTCAACGGTGGATATTTGTGGTCAACCGAGGGCATTTGTGGTCATCGAAAGACATTTGTGGACCTATTATCCTTGGCGTACTCCGGTTGTGGGTACGAATAATAAATCGAAAGGGAACCAACATACTTACTCAGAGGTAATGAGGACGTGGCAAGCATGAAGGTTTCTTCGACGGAGCCTTCCCACTCAGAGGTAGTGAGGACATGGCAGGAGTGGGCTCAATGAAGAGGGGGACATAGAACGACTCAGAGGTAATGAGGACGTAGAAGTTCTATGCAGGGGGTGATTTGTTTTTGGCGGAAGAGAAACAACTCAGAGGTAACATCGACGTGGTTGTTTCGAAAATTTGTGGATCTGTTACCCTTTTTGTGCACTGGTGGTGCGGGTATTAGATCATGCGGAAAACGCATTTCTAGGGAGTAAATTCAGAGGTACAATGGTACATGACTTACTACCTAGAAGATGCGACATGATTTTGGTCAGAGGGTAAGTTCAGCGGTACCAGAAGGTACATAACTCGACAATCTGGAGATTTATGGTCAGAATGTAAGTTCAGCGGTACCTGAAGGGTACATAACTTGACAATCTGGGAATTTGTGGTCAGAATGTAAGTTCAGCGGTACCGAAGGGTACATGACTCGACAATCTGGGAATTTGTGGTCAGAAGGTGAGTTCAGCGGTACCGAAGGGTACATAACTCGCAGCTTGAGGAATCTTGGATCAGAACGTGGGTTCAGCGGTACCAGGAGGGTACATGACTCACACCCTGAGGCATCTAGGATCAGTATGTGGGTTCAGCGGTACCAGGAGGGTACATGACTCACACCCTGAGAAATCTGGGATCAGAATGTGGGTTCAGCGGTACCAGGAGGGTACATGACTCACACCCTGAGGAATCTTGTTAGGGGGATGTCGTTTAGACATAATATTTCTTCAGGAACTTGCCTTTGACGGGCAACATGAGCAAGTCTCCGTTTTGCTTGGCGAGGCGATAAGCTCCGTTGGAGAATACAACCTCGATGATGAATGGGCCTTCCCATTTTGGCTGGAATTTACCGGCGGTCTTGTGAGTCATGACCATCGGTCTTTGAACCACCAGAACAAGATCGCCCACTTGAAATATTCTGATTTTAACTTACTTGTTGAAAGCCCCAGAGATACGCGCTTGATAGAGCTCGATTCGTTGTTGAGCTAACAGGCGCTTCTCGTCTAAAGCCTCCAACTCCAGTAATCGGCGATGGTAGTTCTCATCCGTCGTCAATCGATAGGTGAGGGCGACACGAAGTGAAGGAATTTGGGTCTCCAGGGGGAAAACTGCCTCGCTACCGTATACCATGGAGAATGGAGTGTTCTCGGTGGCCGTCCGAACTGTAGTACGGTAGGCCCACAAGCATTCGCCAAGCTTCTTATTCCAATCACGCTTGTTGGAAGACACAAACTTCTTGAGCAGCTTGATTATGGTTTTGTTGAACGCTTCTGCCAACCCATTCGCCGCTGGATTGTATGGTGTTGAAGTGATGTTCTGAATTCGGTGCTTATCGCAGAAGCGATAGAAAGCGTGGCTGGCGAACTGCGGACCATTGTCGTGGATGATCCTTCAGGACAGTCCAAAGCGATAGATGACGTGATGCTTAAGGAAGCTAATCACGTTTGAAGTCTTCACCTCTACCAATGGGACAGCTTTCGCCCACTTAGAGAAATAGTCTGTGATGGCGAGTATGAAGCGGTGTCCTTTGGATGAAGGTGGGGTGATAGGACCGATGATGTCCATTCCCCATGCTTCAAATGGCCAGGAGGCCACTGTTGGATGTAGAAACTCGGATGGTTGATGGATGAAATCTGCGTGGACTTGACAGGCTTTGCACTTTCTTGCATAGTCTATCGCGTCTGCTACCATCGTGGGCCAGTAATAACCCATTCGGCGAAGGCGATCTTGCAACTTCGGGCCAGGCTGGTGGGCTCCGCAAATGCCGTCATGTGCTTTGCGTACAGCTTCTTTGGCTTCTGTATTTGACAGACACCGGAGCAGCAATCCATCGTAGGACCGTCGATATAGCATTTTCGTCTCCGCATCATAAAAGAACCTGAGGGAACGTCTTCTGATGGAAGTGGCTTCTTTTGGATTCTCCGATAATATGCCGTAGACCACGAAGTCAATGAATGGTTGTCTCCAGTCTGGCGTTTCGTCGACCGTAAGAGCGGAGTGACTCTCAACACATCGAACATTGTTTCTGGGACGGACCAATTCACGGCCTATTATGTCAACAGTGTGGTGTTCATGACTTAGAACTGCCAGGGAAGCAGCAAGGCCTGCTAGGGCGTCAGCTTCAATATTCTGGAGCCTGGGCACGTATTCTATGAAGAACCCTTCCAAGGATGAGATGATTTCGATTGCTATTTGATGGTAGGGGATCATGTCTTCGTGTCGAACTTCGTACGAACCACTGATCTGATTGACAATTAGCTGTGAATCGCCATATGCTTCGAGGTGTTCTACCCCCAGTTCTTTTGCAAGTCGGAGACCGATAACCAGGGTTTTGTACTCGACCATATTGTTTGAGCAGGGCTCCGTGAGAGAGTAAGCTCGATTGATTACTAGTCCGGAAGGAGAAATCAGCACTACTCCGACTCCAGCGACGATGTTGCCCTTGGGCCCAGTTCTTGAAGCACCGTCAAAGAACATCCGCCAGATGGCATCGTTGGAGACCACATTTGAATTGGCGACTTCATCGGGAATCTTTTCGTCTATTCGGGTCGACTACGAACCTGGATGGGCTGCTAAGAAGTCTGCCAGAGCTTGACCTTTAACAGCCTTTTGTGAGACGAAGATCATATGGTAGGGAGACAATAATATCGCCCAGGTAGCGAGGCGAGAGCTGAGTGCGCCTGGCTTGGTCATGAGTACCCTGAGAGGGTTGACTCGTGATATCACGTGGATGGTTTGACCCGTAACGTAGTGTTGCGTCTTTTGGATAGCGAACACCAGGGCAAGACATTCCTTTTCCACGGCGGTGTATCTGTGTTCGGGCCCTATCATCATCCGGCTGAGATAATAGATTGCCTGTTCGTGGCCTGCGTTATTGTTCTGTGCTAGTAGAGCGCCAAGGGAGTGCTCCATCGCTCGTACGTAAAGTAGGAATGGTTTCCCAGCCACCAGGGCTACCAGGACTAGAGGACTTGCCAAATATTCTTTGATGCTGTCGAACGCGCGTTGGCACTCCTCGTCCCATACGAATGAGACGTCCTTCTTCATGAGGTGGGTGAAGGGTTGACATCATCCAGAGAGGTTAGAGATGAACCTTCTGATGTAAGCCAGCCTTCCTTGAAGGCCTCGGAGTTCGCGAAGATTTCTCGAAGGACCCATCTCCATGATTGCCTTTGTCTTCTCTGGATCTATATGAATTCCTTGGGCAGTAATGATAAAACCCAAGAATTTCCCACTAGATACGCCCAAGAAGGATTTGGTAGGATTCATTTTCAGATTGTGTGCTCGCATCAGATCGAAGACCGTCCTTAGATCATGCAGATGGTCTCCATTGGAGCGGCTTTTGACCGCGATGTCGTCGACATAGCACTCCACAGTCTTGCGTAGATGGTCTCTGAAGATGACGCTCATGGCTCTTTGGTAGGTGGCGCCAGCGTTCCTTAGACCAAAGGGCATGACTGTGTAACAGTACACGCTGATAGGTGTTCGGAATGATGTGTGCTTCTCATCGTCAGGAAACATCTTGATTTGGTTGTATCCTGAGAAGCCATCCATGAACGACATGCGCTCGAAGCCACATGTGTTGTCGATCATAATGTCCGTGATGGGAAGAGGGAACTCATCCTTAGGACATGCTTCATTTAAATTTCGAAAGTCGATGCAGATTCGAATCTTTCCATTCTTCTTGGGGACTGGTACTATGTTGGCGACCCAGTCTGGATGTTGTTCCTCCCGGATGAAACCGCTGGTTATTAGTTTGTTGACCTCGGCTTCAATGGCATTCATAATATCTGGACGGAACCGTCGTTGCTGTTGCTTGACCGGCTTCGCATCCGGACGAATGTTAAGTTTGTGAAGTACGATTTTGGGATCCAGTCCTGGCATGTCTTCGTAACTCCAAGTGAACACATCGATATACTCTCTGATAAATTGCAGAAGCGCCTCTCGCTCTTCGTCTGTCAGGCTCTTGCTGACAAAGATTGGCTTTGGGGATGACTCATCGCCGAGGTTAACTTGCATGACCTCATCTTCGGTAGGAGGTTCGCGGAGTTTGAAACGCTTCTCCTATTGTGCGTCTAATTGCTGGACCCATGGCTCTTGCTCGATAGGCATGTCTTCGTCCTCTTCGTAGGCATCAGCAGATGCCATATTGACGGATAATGTTTCTCGGAGGATGTCTCCGATGCTGACGTCCGAATCAGAAGTTGGCAACCCGGTTGAATGCGAATGCCAGTCACATTCTTCATCTGAACTCTGGGGAGTTGTTGTGGGCGTAACATAACCCAGACCACGTCCAGTCTTGCTATAGTAATCCCGTGGTTTCCCAGCCGGGACCGGTAGCTGTAGGGGTAATCGCCGTCCCGTGCCATAGTTTAATCCTGGCGTAGTTTCCAGATCATATCCCTGTTTTTGCATGAGATACTTGGATCGGGAGCTATACAGGTACAGGGGCAATCTCCCGGTATCGGGTTTGGGATTGACCTCTTCTATTGTGAATGGCTGTGGATCGTTCTTTCGGCCGAAGATGATTGGACGTTCTTCTCCCTCATGTATGCGGTAGACGTCTTCCGCGGGAGCGAGTTGGTTTGTCGTGTACACATTTGTCACCTGCATGTGCAGGTGGGTGCCTATACCATGTTCCTTAGCATACATTGTACAGAGCTTATCAAGCTCGCGGTAATTCAAAGATAGCCCTTTATTGATAAAGTAAGGTATCTTTTCTATAGGGATTACATCGTCAGCAGACGGAACATCGGTGTGGGAAGCCACATACTTAGTCAGTTCTGGTTCTTCTTCGGCTACCCCCTGTGTGAAAGAGGACTGGGAGGAAGACCTCGGTAGCTTAATCATCAGAGGCTCTATCGGCAGAGCAGAGCGTGGAGTCGTTGGCATACTAGCGACCCCCGACTTGGTGTTCGATGCAGGGCAAGGAGTTGTCGGCTCGCTAGCACTCCCTGGCTTGATGTTCAGGGTCAGGCGGGGAGTTGAGCCGTCCCTGGTTGTTGACTTACTTTGGGAAGACGAACCGTTAACGGCTTAACAGAAGGGTTAAACTTCTCTATCTGTTGTTGACTAACCCGGGGTAGCCTGATTGTCAGTGGCTCCGCGGTGGGTCTTGGTGTTTTGCCAGACCTTGGGAGCCGAATTGTCATCTGTTCCTTCTGTACAGCAAGCACGGTGGGCCCAGTTGCTTCTCGACGCAGAGTGGCTGTCAAGGGTACGGTGCTTCCCGGTTTGCGAGGCTGGAGATGGATTTTCAAGGGTGCCTCCAGCCCTGCAATAGTCTCTATTGGCTCTTGCACATACTCCTCGATCAGGTGCCTTTTTGACTTCTCGTACAGGCAGGAGTCAGAATAGTAAGATTCGACCCCTTTGAAAGGATCGATATCTGCAAACTCCGTCTTCACGAAGCCGTACTTGTCAATATACTTGAAGCATTGGTGTAATATGGAAGGCACGATCATGTAATCGTGTATCCATGGACGTCCTAAGAGAATATTGTAAGAGGTGTCTGCGTCGATGACATAACAAGTCACCTTTGACTAAAGATCACCAATCTGGCACTTTAGGCGGATTTTCTCAATGGGATAGCTCCTCCCAGAGTTGAACCCGCTGATGGCGGTATTGGTTGGAGTCAGTCGATGCATTGGGATACGTAGATGATGGAGCAAGCTCTTCGGGATGATGCTTATCGAAGAACCGGGATCGATGTGCATTCGATCCACCTTGACGTCGCCAACGTATCCAGTATAATACAGAGGGCGGTCGTGTAGGTTGGTTTTGATAAGCATGTCTTGTGGAGTGAAGACGATGTTGGGCATGGATCCTGTACAAGCACTGTCTTGGAGATCTGTTGGTGAGTCCCCGCCTGTAGGGTTGACCTGAGCCAGATATGCGTCGGCGTTCTGAAGTGCCTCGCTCAGTGCAATACGGACGTCCTTGGAAAGCCTCAAGAGCTCATATAGTGACAACTTAGCCGGTGTGTTGGCCAGTTGTGCCAGGATGTCAAAATTGTAAGGCTTCTCCAATCCCTGGGGCGCATCTTTTCGGAGGAGTGGCTTATCGAAGCGAGTCTCCTTCGGTCTAGGCTTGTCGGTCGTCGAAGGCTGAGAGGGCCCTGGAGCATCAGTACCAGCCGGTTGGCGCTCTTCGGTTGAGTTACCCGTCGTAGGCTGGGTTTGTGCACCAGACCGGGTGACGACGGCCGTAGCATCTTCGATATCTGCCGAGATTGTTCGGCAAGACTTTGTTTTCCTGTTCCTCTTCTTGCCAGCAGAGGATGATGTTGGCTGGGTTACCTCAGATACCAAGTCTGGATGGACCCACATGACCTCCCCTCATGATGTGGTGAGGGGTACTAGACCAGCAGCATGATCTCTGGGTGGTGGAAGATTGGCGACCTCCATCTTGGCTCGGGGGATGGGTACCACACCGTCCTGCGTCTTCATCGGCAGAAAATTGTCGAATTGGACTGACCCCATATTTGCCGCAACCGTCACTTCTTCGAAATCGATGGCGAGGGCATTGGAATCGATGAGGTACTGGATATATTTCTTCAGCTGGAAGCAATCTTGGATGGCATGATGGACGTAGCGATGGTAGTGGCAGTACTTTGGGCTTTCCATCTCTGCCGGTCGCGGTTCACGTCTTGGAGGAGGGAGCTGAATCTTGTCCCCTTGGATGAGCATATCAAGGATGGGCTTGACGTGACTGTCCTCGAACGAGTAAGTCACCTGCGGCCACTGCTTTTCTGGTTGCTTCGGTTCAGGCTTTGGTGCTGTGTAGGCCACCATAGCCTGCTTGCCTTTATTATCTCGGTTGGAGGAGTTACCCCCATTGTTGTTATTAGTGTTGGGGCATTTGCCCCTGTCCTCCCCATCCGAGATGTGTATCCCCAGTTGGCGAGCCTTCTTCAGCTTGTCTTCTGCGCTGGTGGCGCTGATGATGAAGGTTTTCCAATACTTAAACTGACTTTCGCCCATCCAGAGGCTGATTGTGGGAAGCAACCTCTTTTGGCAAATTTCAATTAAGGAGGAGTCTGGGTTATCGGATGGCAGCTTTATAGCAGTCTGGCGGAACCGCTCAATATAGTTCCTTGTCAATCCTTCTCTCCTTGGACTACGTACATGAGGGTTGACATGGTTACGTCTTGCCCCACTTCATAGAATTTTTCCAAGAACATCCTTTTGAAGCCAGTGAAGGAGTGAATGTAGTTGTCCGGCAGGTTACGGTACCAATCGAAGACAACCCCTTCCAATGCCCCAATGAACAGACGCGTAAGGATTGCGTCGTCATGAGGCAGGTGGTCGGTCGTGACCTCGAAGTAGGTGACGTAACGGCTAGCCGACGTCTTCCCGTCATATGGATTGATGTTGAACGGTTTATATTTCGGCGGGAAAGGAACGTTCCTCCACTCAGCAGGATATGGTTGTCGTATCCTGAGATCCTGGCAGTTTTCTCGAGCGTGGAACATGGCTCGGAGCTCTTGGACCTCTCATCTTGCCTCCCTGGCCTCATCTGCTGCAGTGGGAGCCGATATTTCCGGGAGATTATCGCCCGAATTTAGTACAGCTGAGTTCGAGTCTGCATTGGCCGCAGGACCCGTGTTTGTTTTACCGGGCGTCCTTCCTTGTAAGGCCGGTAGGGCCGCTTTGATCTCATCCACAGATTTGACCAAGTGCTGGAGTATGGCCTCCAAAGTATCGATACGCTGTCGATCACTAGGGCCGTCTTGGTCACTGGTTGTCATGAACACCGTCCTCGCATGAGAGGTGGAAGGAGCGGTGCAGGAAGTGCCTTCCGAATCATACCCTTGTGTAGAGAAGTCGTCTGGGTATGTCGGAATGTTGTCCTCTGGCTCGGACTCAGAAGAAGTGTTGCCTCCTGTGTAGGAGGCTACTTCGTCTTGGGACCCGGAGACATCCTACGAGCCATCCGGATCTGTTGTATCTCCTTGAAACACCGGGTTGTCATGAAGGTTTGGAGGATCACTACCCCCAGCTTTGGCTACCCCCAGTGATGTAGATGACGGATCCTCAAGCTGAAGACTTCGTCTTGGAGCGCGTGCCCTAGAAAACTCCCTCTGTAGCGGCCGTGGAAAGCCGCTTGGAAGAGAGTTTCTTGGTTGAGATTTTCGGGCTGGAGATACTTGTTTTCTTCCCCCTCCCGCTACCAGGGATCTTCAGAGCAGAGTTGTAGGAGGCCACCAGAAGCGCCTCGTCTTCAGAGATAAGTTCAGGCTGTTGTAGTCGCTGGAAAACCGACTGACGGCCCTCTTGTGTTACCGCCTTGCTGCAGCAGCAATCGACAATGATTTGAGTACAGTGTTGTCCATGATGAGACTTGTTGTACATCTTGCTTTCTTCTCTTCTCTTGCGCTTGTGAAGAATCACATCACGCAAGTCATTTGCTTTACGGGCCTGGCAGTCTTGAACACGCGAGCGTGACGACACCATATTTGCTCCTAGTTTAGGAGACTTTTGTGAACCGTCATGTCCGCTTGCCGTCGGGGGCTGGACACGGTTGGTTCGGTACAACTTCCCATCAGGGGCCCGTGTGATAGTCAACGGGACGCCCTGATAGTCAGAGGTTGGGACAGCTGACTGAGCTCTACGAGCCCTCACTGCCCTGAATTTCTTCCCCTTAGCGCCTGAAGGTGCGTAGTAGGAAGAATCCATATGGTGTGTCACAGAGTCTGACACCTTATTCAGAGAACCCCCAAGATCAGAACCGCATGAGAGGCGATCAAAGGCCGACCGCGAGCCGCATGGGTCAGGGGATATACGGCTGGAGTCATAGGCCGTACAGGCTATCTGCATGCGGCTGGAAGTAGTGGCCGTATGGGCTTTCTGTATGCAGCTTGAAGTGAGGGCCGTACAGGCTGTCTGTATGGGGCTGACTTTTGTGGCCTCTTGAGCTTTCCCCATGTGATTGGTTGTTGTGGCCGCATGAGATGTCCCTATGCGGCTGGCAATTGTGGCCGCATGAGATTTCTCCCTGCGGCTGGCCTTTGTGACCGTATGAGATTTCTCCATGCGGCTGGCCTTTGTGGCCGCATGAGATTTCTCCATGCGGCTGGCCTTTGTGGCCGCATGAGATTTCTCCATGCGGCTGGCCTTCTTATGCGGCTCGGTAGGCACAGAGATTCTCTTTGCCCCCGCAAGTCTAGCATTATAGTGTTTTCTTCTGCCAGACTTGGGGATAGCAGAGTTCTCCATGGCCTGAAGTGGAGCCGCATGAGAGGCTTCTCCACCATCTTGGGCAGCAGAGAGCATTTCTTCGAGAGCTTGGGGAGGAGCAAAAGACTTGGGCCTCCACTCCTTGCGGGCCTTCTTCGTGCGGGCTCGCTTCTGGACCGGGCCAGCGCTCCCATCGGAGAGCATTTCTTCAAACGCCTGTTGGTCGAACCGGGCGACCATCATTTGTTGAGTGGAGCCAAGTTTGGCTACATCCGATTGCGTCACCAACTTCTCAGCCATGGAGAAGTTCGTCCCCAGCAGAGTCGCCATCGTGTTTGCCATTGATTGTAAAAAAAGACAGAACAATTATCGGAGGACTGAATTTTAACTCACAATTACAAACTCGCTCGTATAAAGAAAGCCTAGGAAATAAGGGAGTCCTAGGTACAACAATCTAAGTACGATTGTTTATTTTAGATTCTAGGGGGTGACGATGGAGGCTCGGGAAAGCGACGGCAGCTCTGCCTTACTCCTTGGACGATCGGACGTAACTCTGGCTCTGTGGAAGAAAAGCTGTGGATGCTCTCTCTCTGCTTGCCTTTGTATGTGGATGTTCGGGGGGATTCTCTCTGTATGGGTGCGTCTGCGTATATATGTGCGTGCTTTGCAAGGGAATGGCACCTTGCTATTTATAGGGAATGGGATGCCATCATTAGGGTTTACTACGATTGTCTCCTTGAAGTGGCGGCGGCCTATTGATTGACCAATCCGGGCCATTCATTTTGAGCGTGATGAATCTGGGCCACTTAATGGAGATTGCACCAAATCCTATCAGTAATTAATACTGATTGGAATGAATCTTCGTGATAATGATTTGCTGATGTCTGCGAATCTGAATGAATAAGTTTAATTTGCTCTCCTGCCACGTGTCCCAGATTATTGGGATTTGACCCAATCTTTGATTGCAGCAGATCTGGGGATTGATTGGCTTTATGACACGTGTCTTGGGAGTCACTGAGAAGATTGAGCCGCATAAGGGTGGCCGCATAAGACTGGCCACATGTCAGGTCTGCTTGGGGAGCGGCCCTTCGAACCATATGATAATTTGGGCCGCATAGGGGGTAGTGAGCCGCATGGAGATGATCCTTGCGAGCCGCATGAGGGGGCCTCTACTTGAGCCGCATGGAGATGGTCCTCTTGAACCGCATGGGGAAGCGTCTATTTGAGCCGCATGGGTTAAATGGCCGCATGGACTGTCCGGCCGCATGAACTTGTCTAGCCGCATAAGTTGCCTGGCCGCATAGGTTGTATGGCCGCAATGGCTCCTTGCCACGTCATTCAGCTACGTGTCAAATCTTTACTGTGAGAAGATTTTCTCCTCTTCCCTAGGAACACGCCATTACGTCAGTCATTATTACACTTTTGTGTAAGGGCTGTCAGTGGTCAGAGTTGTCAGCTGTCATTTGTTAGAGCCGTCAGCCATTAAATGCTGCAGAAAGCAAAGGGGGCTGTTTGAAAGCCACGTGGCTCCTTTCTGTCCGCATAGGGGTCTTCGAGCCGCATGGAGGTCCTTGGCCGCATGGGGGTCTTTGACCGTATGGCCTCTGAGCCGCATGGGGGTCTTTGAGCCGCATGGGGGTCCTTGGCCGCATGGGGGTCTTCGGCCGCATGGCCTCTGAGCCGCATGGGGGTCTTTGAGCCGCATAAGGGTCCTCGGCCGCATGGACCTTTCTTTATTAGTTTTTTCATGCTTCTACAACTTTGTGCACGTTCGTCAAATCGAGATGAAACTTTAGCCAACAGGACCGTATCGTTTTTTTGGTCCTGTAAGCCAAGTTTGGTCCAATTCTGAGACAGTTGATCGGATCGCCGTTTCGCGGGCCCCACGATCCGATTCAACGGGCAATTTTGTGCACGTCCCGCCGGTATCCAAAATTAGACATACCGTTGGGTTCGTATCATCAAAAGAAATTCGGAGACATGTAGTTTGACGACTTTAGAGACCATTGACTCTAGCACGCTTTTCGGTGCACAACGGGTCCAACGGCGGATACTGTTTTGACCCGAAATTGCCATTTTGCCCCTGTGTCCAGAATTGAACTTAAGGACAGACAATTCTACCTAATTTGACTATTTTGAAAATATTGGTAATGTTTATTTCAGCATCCGGAGACTTTTTGCATGTGTTGACTTTAGTGACTTATCTGAGTGGTTGTACTATCGGTTTCACCAGCTAAGGACCTCAGGCAAGTACACTTTTTGATTGCTTTAGATTCATAGTAGTCTTTCCATTTCATATTTATGCATATATTATCTTGCTTTTTGACACATTGTTACACGGATTAGTGTCATGGATATCTACATACATTATTTCTTGATTGTCATTTTTTTGTGTTTCGTGACTTGTTCGCGTCCATGAGTAGTAGTTGGGAGGGGAAATATCTTAGTAGACATGTGGACTACCAAGAAATATCCTCTGTGTCTTTCGTGGAGAATAGCAGCTGCACACGACACGTGCAGGGTGCCGGATTTACCCCCTAGCCGTTCACATGTCAAAGCTGATATTTCAAATCACATAGATAGTTGTATTTTATTTATTTTCCTTGTCTTCTTCGCCAATTGCCATGTCATCAGTTACTTTCTAGTTTTTATCTCTCATATACTATTTTCATGTCTTGTAAATTCTATTGTGTTTTTGCATTGCCGTCGGTTTGTGTGCTTGTTCCATTCCTGACTAGAAATAAACATTTTTTAGGTTTAGATGTGGCTTCTCTTAGCATAGGAGATACGGGTGTACTTGCAGGTCAAAACCTAGACTTTAGATAGATGTTTTGGCCATTGCAAACATGTGTAAGGATTTTATATTTTCTTTCAGATATAAATCTTGTAACTGTTGTAATAAATCTTAGAAATGTGAATGAGCAATAAAGTTGTTAATTTGTGATTTTGTGCATCATGATCGTGACAGCGTTCTACCACCGACTCTACGACGTAAGTTGGCTTGGATACGTCTCGTATCCGAAAAGTGGGTGCGGGTCGTGACATATGGACTTGTGGATTATGGTGATCTTTCTGGGATCGTTTATAGATGCTGTGATTTGTATTTATTCATTTTGACTTGTTAGTTTTCCTAGCTTGGTACAGATTACTACGTTGAGTCTTCCAACGTAGGCTGGACGTGTCCGACTCGTGTCCGATTATTCGAGAGCGGGTCGTAACACTAATACACTTGTGAAATAACATAACTACGCTAATCGAGCCAAAATTTCTAGTCGATATGCCCAAATTTAATCATAATTAAGGCTCAATATATATATATATATATATATATATATATATATATATATATATATATATATATATATAGTATTAGTCTATTACAAATATAATCATATATATATACAAAATTGTATCTAAATATATCTAAATCGACTTGGCCCCAAATAAATTCAAAAATGATTCTACTAAGTCATAGCAACCTAACATGGCTCTACCAAGTGGGGTTGGCTAGGTTAGGGTCCAAATATATTTTCTAATCAAATCGAACTCGAAAAGTCAACCCATGAGTCTCTTGTGTTGACACAAAGTCACAGTCAACCAAATATTGACTACATTGACTAAATAATATCTGTATAAATTCAATACGACACAAACGACGTCTGCATTCAGTTCAGGACAGACAACAGCTTAGTTTCCGACTCTCAGTGTATTTTCGAGTCTGTACTTTTACATTTTATTGAGTCTAGAAGTATGTACTCTGAGTTATGCTGAGCTCTTGGAACTTAGTCTATAAGCCTACCCAAAATCCCAAGCTCCACCAAAACAAAAATTGCCCACAAGTCCCACTTAGAACCACTCTGTGCTCTGGAGACAGAGTTCGGGCCGAACTCTGCCTCCACACAGAGTTCGGGCCGAACTCTGTCCCCTAGAAATCAGGAACCCTAATTTTAGGGTTAGCTGGTTGCTAGCTGTCCAACGGTCAAATTTTTGAATTTTCCTACCCGAATTCTGGCCGAATTCTGCCTCTAAAAACACTATAAATAGGGCATGAATTCTCTCTTTTTAACTCACTCAATCTTCTCTTCTCTTCTCTCCTACAAGCTCAATAAGCCATACCCTTCCTATCTACTAGCCACAAGCCTCCTAAGTCTCGAGTGCTCAACATCTCTCAGTTAGGATTCTTGTGCAAGAGTGAAGAAGTCGCTTGGACAATTCCAAGCAATCGCCACTGCGATTCTCTGTAAGAAGTTGACGTGCTCTTCTGAAGTAAAGGTACGGATTGTAAGCTACTATTTCACAAATAGTGGATTTAATCCTGAGCTAGAGTTCTCAGGCCTGGACTAGTCCTCCACGAGGGAAACCAGGTTAAAATCGCTGTGTTTGCGTATGCTCTTCTGCTCTTCATTTATTTTCCGCACTTTACTTTGATTATTTATTGTTGGTGAAAGAGTTATTTTTAATTGGCTATTTTTCTATATAAACTCTATTCACCCCCCTCTAGAGTTGCCAAACTGTTCTTCAATTGGTATCAGAGCTCTGTTCTCTTTATAAGGACTAACATCCTAAGAGCTGATCCATGGCAACCACACAATCCTTGATCTCCAATCATGGTGAAGGTCAGTCCACTCATAGGCCTCCCCTATTTGATGGGACTAACTACACATATTGGAAAACAAGGATGAGTTTTTATCTGAAGTCTCTAGACTTTGACCTGTGGACTGTCGTAACTGACGGTTACAAAAAGCCCGCCAGAATAGTCGTCGATGGTGACCTCATTGAGAAACCACACAACAAATATTCTGTCGAGGAGAAGAAACAGGCAAGTCTAGATGCTAGGGCTATTAATGCTTTATTCTGTGCTATAGACAGGAACGAGTTTAACAGGGTCTCTACATGCACCACTGCTCATGAAGTATGGAGACTTCTAGAAGTGACGCATGAAGGAACCACTCAAGTCAAGGAATCGAAGATAAGCCGTCTCACTCAAGAATATGAAGCCTTCAAGATGAAGCCAAATGAGACGATCACTCAAATGATCACAAGATTCCTCGACATCATCAATCCTCTATCCTCGCTTGGAAAGCAGTACTCAAACCACGAGAAGATTCGTAAGCTACTCAGAGGGCTACCAAAGATTTGGAACCCTAAAGTGACAGCCATCATAGAAGGAAACGATCTCACAACAGTGTCAATGGAGACCTTGATGGGTAAGCTTATGACTCACGAGCTTGACCTCAAGGACTTCGAAGAGCCTGCTCCGAAGACCAGAGAGATTGCACTCAAAGCTCATCAACGAAGAGCTAATCATGATGAGACCGAAGAAGATAACTCGGATGATGAAGACCAAGCTCTCATGGTTCGCAACTTCAGGAAATTCCTTCGCTTCAATCGAAGGAAGAAGGAATCTCAAGAAGACGATGAAGAGGAACCAACTTGTTACGGTTGCAAGAAAACTGGACATGTCCGAAAAGACTGCCCATTCCTGAAGAAGAGCAACCGCTATGAGAAGCCATACAAAAAGAACTCATCAAAGAAATATGCCAACACAGGCATCTGGCATGAAAGTGAAGCGAGTGACTCTGAGGAAGAAAAGGACTCTCCTCAAAATACAGCAAATGTGTGCCTGATGGCATCTTCCAACAAGGTATCTAACGAAACTCTGGATGACTTCTCTTTTGATGAACTTGGCGATGCTTTCACTGATTTACTCGATGATCATAAAAAGGTCATCGGTAAATATAAACATGCCAAGAACAAAATCAAAAGTCTAGAAGATGAGATACAAAGAATTTCTTTACTTCTTGATAATGTTAGAAACACATCACCCACTAATGACACTGATGAAGTATCCAAGCTTAAATTAAGCTTACATGATGCTGAAGCACGTATTGAGCAACAAACTCAAGAAATCACTACTCTCAACACGTTGCTTGCTGAAGAAAAGAGTAGACACAAGATTTCCATGACTAAGATTTATGGCTTAAATATTAAGATTGATGAACTGCAAGCTATGTCTAAAAGATTAGAAACCAAATTGGGTAAACAGGTTGTTCAACCTCAAACCCAATCACATGGGCACAACACCACTCATGCTAGTCAACCACGTCATTCTCATGCAGCATATAACCATGCATTTATATACACAAACTTTCACAAACCACGTGCACGTAAGAATACTTCTCATACTCATCATACTGCACAAAGACACAATCAATATCACTCTCATCATACTATGACACATCAACATACCATGCCACGTAGACAAAATCATCATAGGCAAAATCATCATGTTATGCCATAACATTACACTATGCCATATAGACAATTTCAGCATGCCACTCCTCACAGTCAATATTATCATGCTATGCCACACAGACATCATCATCATGCCACTCACTCTATGCATAGTCATCATTACCATGCTAACTCTCCATATCATCCTCATCCTGTTGCTTATAGATATCATTCTCATGCTCCCAGTATAAATAAAAATGCTATCTGTACTTACTGTGGAACACATGGACACATCTCACCACAGTGTAGAGTTAGAAGACTGGTAGACAAGAAAATATATGCTTGGTTTCCAAAAACTAACTTTTCAGGACCCTCAAGAAAATGGGTACCAAAGGTCACATCTACTCGTGATGTAGGTGGACCTTCCCTCCTCAACTGAGAGTAAGTGGATTCTCGATAGTGGATGCTCGCGACATATGACGGGAGACGCAAATCTTTTTGCATCACTATCGATGAAAAGAGAAGGATACGTATCCTTCGGTAACAATCTCAAAGGGCACATAATAGGTAACGGTATCATTGGTCATCCTCCTTCTCCTGTTATAAAGGATGTCTGCTTAGTGACCGAGTTAAAGCATAACCTGCTCAGCATTAGCCATCTTGCTGATCATGGATATGATATTAACTTTGGACAAAACCATTGCTATATCTACGATAGGTCAACAGGCGACATTGCTTTTGAAGGGAAAAGAGAGGACAACATCTATATTTTCTATCTCTCTATAAATACTAACCATGCAGGTAGATGTTTATATGCCCACAAAGACGAACGACTGCTTTGGCACCAGCGTCTTGGTCATGCCAACATGGATGCTATATCCAGGCTTTCTACTAAGAAGCTAGTAAGAGGATTGCCTGACATCACATTCAAAAAGGACACGGTATGTACCGAATGTGAACTAAACAAGGCAACTAAATCCTCATTTCATTCCATCAACTCTGTAAGTACTACTAGACCCTTGCAATTACTTCATATGGATTTATTTGGTCCTAGTAGAATAGCTAGCCTTGGTGGCAAACTTTATGCATTTGTTGTTGTTGATGATTTTTCGAGATTTACTTGGGTTTTCTTTCTCGCTAATAAGAGCGATGCTATTTCTGTTTTCAAAGTTTTTGTAAATAAAGTTCAAAACGAAAAAGGCTACATGATTACTCGAATCCGAAGTGATCATGGAGGCAAATTCGTAAATTCAGATTTTGAAAGTTTTTGTAATGCAAATGGTTTTGATCATGAATTTTCTTGTCCTAGAACTCCTCAACAAAATGGTGTTGTGGAGCGGAAGAATAGGACTCTTGGCGATATGGCTAGAGTCATGTTGAATAAATTTTCTCTTCCGAAATATTTTTGGGCAGAGGCTGTAAGTACAGCATGCCACATTTTGAATAGGGTGCTTATTCGTCCCATTACGAAGAAAACACCCTATGAGCTTTGGTTTGGGAGAACCCCCAATGTTTCGTATTTTAAAGTTTTTGGTTGTAGATGTTTTATCCTTAACACCAAAGACAACTTAGGCAAATTTGATGCCAAAGCTGACGATGGTATCTTTCTTGGTTATGCCGCCAAGAGTAAGGGATATAGAGTTTTCAACAAACGCTCACTTATTGTGGAGGAGTCAACTAATATGACTTTTGATGAAGATAACAGTGCAGTAAGCGCTCTTGATGATGATGTTGAGCCATCAATTTCTACTCCAATGAACACTTCAACTGAAACTAATTCTCTGGAGGGTTTGCCTAAGAAATTCTCTTTCAAACCTTCTCATCCAGAAAATTTAGTTATAGGAGAAGTTTCACGTGGAGTAACTACTAGATCATCACTAAGAGACTCCGTTGCTAGCACTGCCTTCATTTCACAAGTAGAGCCTAAAAACATTTCTGAAGCTTTTAATGATGAATTTTGGATTTCTGCTATGCAAGAAGAACTCAACCAATTTGAGAGGAGCCAAGTATGGGAACTAGTTCCTAGACCGGCTAATCACTCAATAATTGGTACCAAATGGGTGTTTAGAAACAAAGTAAATGAAGATGGTTCAGTCACTCGTAACAAAGCCCGTCTAGTAGCTCAAGGATACAATCAAGAGGAAGGTATCGACTACGATGAGACATATGCTCCTGTTGCTAGACTAGAATCCATTCGGATGCTTTGTGCTTTTGCTAATCATCAGAACTTTAAATTATTTCAAATGGATGTTAAAAGTGCTTTCTTGAATGGCTTTATTAAGGAGGAAGTTTATGTCAAACAACCCCCTGGCTTTGAAAATCATAAATTTCCCGACCACGTGTTCAAGCTGAAGAAAGCGCTTTATGGCCTTAAACAAGCCCCCAGAGCTTGGTATGAAAGGCTAAGCAGTTTCTTGCTTGAGAAAGATTTTTCAAAAGGGAAAATTGACACTACACTGTTTATCAAATCTTTCAAAGACACCATTCTATTAATTCAGATTTATGTTGATGATATTATTTTTGGGTCTACTGATGAAACTCTTTGTCAAGAATTTGCCAAGTGTATGCAGACGGAATTTGAGATGAGCTTGATGGGAGAGCTCAACTATTTTCTTGGTCTGCAAGTAAAACAACTGGCTAATGGAACTTTCATCTGCCAATCAAAGTACACCAAGGACATACTGAAGAAGTTCGATCTTGACAACATCAAATCAATCAGCACGCCAATGGCTACTTCAACCAAACTCGAACCAGATGAGAGTGGCAAACATGTTGATCAACGTAAGTATCGAGGTATGATAGGCAGCTTACTTTATTTAACTGCTAGTCGTCCCGATATCATGTTCAGTGTTTGCCTATGTGCTAGATATCAAGCTAATCCTAAGGAATCACACATGACCGCGGTTAAGCGTATCTTTAGATACCTTAAGGGTACGGTTACAGTGGGCCTATGGTATCCCAAGTCAACATCATTTGATCTTATTGGTTACTCCGATGCTGACTTCGCTGGATGCAAGGTCGACCGTAAAAGTACGAGCGGCACGTGTCATTTATTAGGAAAAGCTTTAGTCTCCTGGTTTAGCAAGAAGCAGAACTCTGTTGCACTATCCACAACAGAAGCTGAATACATAGCAGCTGGGCGTTGTTGTGCACAAATTCTGTGGATGAAGCAAACCCTTGAAGACTATAAGTTATCTTTCATGCATATTCCTATATTCTGTGACAATACTAGTGCAATCAATTTGACTAAGAACCCTGTCTGCCACTCACGCACTAAACACATTGAAATCAGACACCACTTTTTGCGTGATCATCAGCAAAATGGCACGATTAACTTAGAATTTATTGACACTGATAATCAGCTGGCAGATTTATTTACTAAGCCACTATCCGAAGAGCGCTTCAATTTTCTTTGTCGTGAACTTGGAATTTTAGATGAAGCAGTTATAAATTGAAACTCACCTGCGTAAATATCGAGTATATTGTGATTCTTTTACGAAGAATTTGGTATGGGTACAAGCCGAAAGGGTCCTTCTGACAACAAGGCGTAAAAGCCTAAGCGACACGGTGTACTAGTCCTCAGGACTACCGCTAGCTGGGATCCGGCCCCTGCAGCTAACCCATGGCAAATTTGGACTATTGAACCACAGTATATGTCCTTATTTATTATATGGCTCGTTTTTAATTTAATATTGCCTAATTGATATTTTCTAAAGTTCATTCTGTTTTCTGAGTACCTCTCTATCTATTTTTTTAAATTCAACACTCTTTGTTGTCCTCAACTATCTTTTGTTTAACTCTTAAACATTTTCTTCATGTTCTTTACCTGTTTTCAGTTCTGGACCATTGATCCAGAACTCGGGCCGAACTCTGCCCCTATCAGAGTTCGGGCCGAGTTCGGTTCTTAGGTTCCAGGGTCGGGATCTGGCTCTGCCGTTGGATCAATTCTAATCCAATGGTCAATATTTCACCCGACCAAAGACAAAGCCCTACCTTATGTCGGGATTCCATCTCTCTCCTTCACTACTACCACCTTTCTCACCTATACAAACTCTTTCCTTGAAACCCTAACCCTAGTTTTTGATCTAGAGTGCTCCATTGCTTCTCAAAATCAAGAAAAAGGGGTTTCTCTCCATTCTCTTCCATTGTTTATTACTTGTTTGAGGTACCATTCCTATTTTCTATCTTCTAGTTAAAATCTTTTAATGGCTCCTTGCTTGTTCAATCGTGGGAAGAGAATTCGAGTTGAGAGTATTTCCTCTTCGGATTCTCCTCCATCAATTGAACAAATCATTGAACAACTTCAACCACCTCATCCTTTGTTCAATCCACCTCGTCCTCAAAATCCTTCCACCTATGACAACAGACTTTTTGTCTCACTAGATGCATCAAACAACTGGTTTAGTGACTTTCGGAATCGTTAGGTATTCACAGGACATCCTATTAATTTTTCCATATTCTCTCAATATGATTCTTTATTCCATGACCTCTATCTTGATGAACTAGTTACTACAACTTCTGCTATCTATCGTCATGCCGTTCAAATGTTCTACTGCAACTTAACCTTTGATGACCTTCATATTTATTCACGAGTTGCAGGTATCAATATATCTTTTGATGACTTTGACTTAGCCGAATATCTTGATCTTCAAGAGCCCAATTCTTGGGAAAAGCTAGTTGACGCTCGCTCGTTCCGTTTTCCCGACGGAATTTCCCTTGAGAGCTTCAAGGACGATTTGTGTACTCCATACACACGTCCTCGCAAGCTCACGGCTAAATATCTCAACCCATATTTTTCTGACCTTCATTGGATTATTTCTAACACCATTCTACCCAAAACAGGTTTCCATGATGACATCACTTATCTTGAAATATCTGCTCTTTATCATCTTCATTTTGGAATTCCTTTCAATCTTCCACGTACCATGATGGACTGGATGATTCGCTGTAGGAGGAAACCACGAGCTTTGGTTTATCCTCTATATCTTCCTTTGATCTTTCGTGCTTTTCATATACCACTTGATGCTTGTCCGTTCATGCCTGCACCTGCCTTTCTATCCAAGGCACGACGCCTTCAGCCTGTCGCTGCTTCTGAGTCATCTGAGCATTCTGCTGATGAGGAGCCTGACGCCCCTCCACTCGGTCAGGATGCACCTCCTCCTCCTGCCAACCTGGATTCTCTTCAGACTATGCTTCGCGATCGTTTTGCCGTTGAGGATGATCGCTGGACGCAGCAGGATTACCATACCACCTTGCAGATCAGTGCCCTTGGGAACTCTCTGCATGATATGCGGTATTCACTTGCTCGTCATCCTGATCTGCATGTGCCTATTGAGCGGGATCCAGATCGCGCGGGTCATCGTATAGACGATCCGTGGGTCATGAGGTATATGGATCCTGATGATGCTTTTGTGGACCCTCGTCGCTCATTCCCTGGTCCTTCAGATGTTCCAGGACCTTCTCGTGCTCCATGATGGAGATTGGCTTGATATGCTGCTGCCACTGCTGATGGTCTTAGTTGCCTTTTGATTTTAGTTATTTCAGTTTGTTATGGATTTATGTACTGGATTTATGTCTTCAAACCCTGATGATGTGCTGGTTGGTGGATAACATTTTATGCTATTTTTCGTAGTTTTACTTTATGTCAGTGACTTGTTTTATTAGTATTATACTGTTTCTTCTCTGCTTGGTGTGGTTGGATTACTTTTCATTGTCTATACTGCTATTTTCATGCTTTTCCTTATATTGCTAACTGCCAAAAGGGGGAGAAATATGTATATTTCAAATGTATATCTGTCTATGCTTGTGTTTGCTTTTGGGAAAATATTTTTATCAGGCCACAGGTTCTATGCATTATTTACGGGGGAGAGCTATTGATTCTAGCTCGGCACCGTTCACTGATTACGGGGGAGCTATCTTATTCTAGCTCGGCATTGTTTATGGGGGAGCTGTGTTTTAACCAACTGTGTCCAGGTATGAATATTGAAATATACATTTATTATTTTGTCAATTATCAATATGGGGGAGATTGTTGACACAAAGTCACAGTCAACCAAATATTGACTACATTGACTAAATAATATCTGTATAAATTCAATACGACACAAACGACGTCTGCATTCAGTTCAGGACAGACAACAGCTCAGTTTCCGACTCTCAGTGTATTTTCGAGTCTGTACTTTTACATTTTATTGAGTCTAGAAGTATGTACTCTGAGTTATGCTGAGCTCTTGGAACTTAGTCTATAAGCCTACCCAAAATCCCAAGCTCCACCAAAACAAAAATTGCCCACAAGTCCCACTTAGAACCACTCTGTGCTCTGGAGACAGAGTTCGGGCCGAACTCTGCCTCCACACAGAGTTCGGGCCGAACTCTGTCCCCTAGAAACCAGGAACCCTAATTTTAGGGTTAGCTGGTTGCTAGCTGTCCAACGGCCAAATTTTTGAATTTTCCTACCCGAATTCTGGCCGAATTCTGCCTCTAAAAACACTATAAATAGGGCATGAATTCTCTCTTTTTAACTCACTCAATCTTCTCTTCTCTTCTCTCCTACAAGCTCAATAAGCCATACCCTTCCTATCTACTAGCCACAAGCCTCCTAAGTCTCGAGTGCTCAGCATCTCTCAGTTAGGATTCTTGTGCAAGAGTGAAGAAGTCGCTTGGACAATTCCAAGCAATCGCCACTGCGATTCTCTGTAAGAAGTTGACGTGCTCTTCTGAAGTAAAGGCACGGGTTGTAAGCTACTATTTCACAAATAGTGGATTTAATCCTGAGCTAGAGTTCTCAGGCCTGGACTAGTCCTCCACGAGGGAAACCAGGTTAAAATCGCTGTGTTTGCGTATGCTCTTCTGCTTTTCATTTATTTTCCGCACTTTACTCTGATTATTTATTGTTGGTGAAAGAGTTATTTTTAATTGGCTATTTTTCTATATAAACTCTATTCACCCCCCTCTAGAGTTGCCAAACTGTTCTTCATCTTGTAGCATAAGCAAATAAATAGCACATGGGGACTCGATTGAGTGGCACACCCTTGGCATGTGTGTTGTAGTCTCAAATTGGATCAAAACCATATATTGGGTCAATTGGTTTTGATCTATGTCGAGTTCCGAACTCAAGTTGAAAGTTTGGTATAGAATTACGATAAAGAGTCAAATGGCCTAAATTGATCCGAAGTTGTGCAAAGTCAAAAGAATATTAGGGGACAAGTTTGGATGGGACATGATATATCAAATTGAAGGTGTACGTGTCTACTTCAAAACTCATGAAGGATGTTTCGAATGATTGGCATTTCTTGTGCTACAAAAATTAAAACTACGTAAACTACATCTATAGTCTTAATTACAGATAAAATATAATCTAATAAATGAAAATCATATAAAATAAAAAAAATCCCAAAAATCTGGGTCCTCACAATCTACCCACCTTAAAAAAATTTTGTCCTCAAAATTAAAATAAGGCTCACTAACGAAGAACCACGCTAGCGCAATTAGAAATTGTTCAAGGGATATGATAGGTCACTGCGGTGTCTCCTAATAACTCAAGTAATAATCAATCCTAAATCATTTGGTTTTGCAACATCTCTATCATGAAACTATAGATGATTATCTCTAGTCGCTCTTCTTGGTACTGACATTCTAGCAATGAACATGTTGAAGGCTTGTCCTACTACCATATTATTATCATAATTATATAAGTCTCAATTCACCTAACCATGATAAGTTATACCTACCAATCCATCTAATCCTAACTTTACAACTAACATGGTATAATAGTAAATCGGTTGGGTTAGGCTATGTCTAGATTCTTCTTGCAGAGGGTCAATCATTACACTAAAACTACCACTCTATACTTGATCGAATGACTATCATAAGGGCGTAACCTAGTATGATCATATATTTATTTTTATACTGAGGACGTCTACCCACCTTTGGTCACACTACACCATTGAAAACATGATGTCCAAAAAATTTATAACCCTAGCATACTAGTTGTAAAAATTACTAACACAAGATATCTATGGCATATGGCATATCTAATCCCCTCCTATCTATCAAGTAATCAAAATTAAATAAGCAAACTAACTTACACTATAACTTAAGGGCTTCAGATAAATTCTATAAACCATGATCATTCGTCGCTATGAAATAGAAAGTGACGAGAAGCAATGATACATGGGAGCAAAGGAAAAATAGTCGAGAGTAAATACAAAGTTCAAGGACGGTAGAGAAATTTTTAAAAGAATTGTCAAAGCAGTTGTGGATTGAGAATGCTAAGGGTTTAACCATATTCGCAGGCCCACTCGGTATAGTAACGTAACCAAAATAGCTAACTTGACCTGCATGGGCCACCAAAAAAATATAACGCTCCAGTCCCTAAATATGTAGGACTAGAAGATCGTATACATGCCAGCTACGTATCGAGAGGACTCCAGCCCAGCTCGAATATGTATAAGCTGTCTGGTTGTTCTAAATCGACTATATCACAATCCACTAAATATTGGTAACAATAACGAATCAAGTGTAAGGCTGATCAGACCATAATATACTGATTTTAGAATAGATAAATGTATTAGAGTGGATCCCCAATAATTCATTTATCATGAACAAGCTAGAAGAAAATAAAACTTGCAAAAGGTTTGGCTAAAATAACAGCCAGAATCAAATGTAGGACAAAATAAAAATAATGAAGAGAATGATTGTAATGACAACTATATAACTGAACTCTTGGCGAAGCAAACCATCATCCATCAATAAACTAAACATTGATAACTTCATCTAATACCTGGAGGGATCACCAGGTCCTCAGAGGACCAGTAAGATACATAATTTACAAGCTTATTGTACAGTAAATAACATGCAGAAATAGAGAAAAGTAAAACATATAATGGTCATTAAAGACGTCTCAATATCGTAACACAATAGGATGCTCCTGAAATCGAGACAAAAGATAAGTCTCTACTACCGTAATGCCATGGGACACTCCCGGTCCTAGAGACGGGATAACAGGTCGATAAGAAGTCTTTAACACCGTAACGCCATTGCACGCTCCCAGTCCTAGAAATATCCAAGCCAATGTATCACAATAAATCATGACTACAGGTCAAGTCAAATCAAGCTTAAGGGCGAAGGTGGAAGACTAGTCAATATCGTCACAAGACTCACATGGAATAACAGTGGCATAAGATGACTAAATAAGGAACGTGCACATAAAATAAGAAAGTAGCAGTAACATGAACATGAATAGCAGGTAATGACATATAACTGAAAAAATAACAATATAGAAATGCATAAAAATTAACTATACAAGTAGACAAGGTATACTTGCCTGGTGGTAGCACGTTGAACCAATATTATCCAATCAATCAATGAGCCACGAGAGTCAAACTCTCACAACAGTCTTCGAATGCTGAAACAGACATCACCAACGTGTTTATCATAAAAGAAATGTCTAAATTTGACTGTCCAAAAGTTCAATTATGGACACAGGAGTAAACCGATAATTTTGGGCCAAAATAGTATTCGTCGTTGGACCCAATTTGTACCAAATAGCGTACCAGAACCTATGGTCTCTAAAGTCAAGTTATATGTCTATGAGTCTGGTTCGACGGTACGAACCCAACATATGTCTAAAGTTAGATTCCGGTGGACCGTGCACAAATTTGCCCCTTGGATCGGGTTGTGGGCCCGCCAAAATAGCATTTCGGTCGACCTTCTCAGAATTGGACCAAACTTGGTTCACATGACCAGAAAAATGATATGATTCTGGTGGCACAATCTTTGTCGCAATGTGACGAACGTGCATAAAGTAATTGAAGTATTTGCAAAGGGGTTGATACGGGAAAATTTGACAAATGTGCCTCGAATTCGTCGCACACACGCAACCAATTTGAGTTTCGTCAAAGCCCACACGTTCGCAAAATTCGTATGCGTCTTTTTGTGCTCATGGTTGGTGACTAAGTCGCGCAGTTTGTCAGGACGAACCCCGTATCGATGAATTTTCAAAGTTTTTAAAATTGTTTTAAAGAAGTTTTTAGTGAATTTCAAACACATTTATCTTGATGTATAATATATGTAATCAAAATATGTAAACATCATTTATAAGCTGAATAGGTTATCTTTAAAGCTATTCATGTGGTTTTCTAAATTAGTCGATGAATCGACGATTATTTGCCTTTCTAAACAGGGGTTTGAAACAATTTTTCTAACTGTTTATGAACAGTTTTTGGTCTACGTTCGTGTCAATTTTTTGGACAGTCTAGGGTATTAAGCTAAAAACTATTTAAAGGGAATTAGTATCGTATAGTTTGTGTTCGTACCAGATCAAGCGGATCCAAAAAAGACCAACTGAGTGCTGAGATAACTCGCCACGAAGGCAGGGTCGGAGACTACTACTACTGTCGTTTGCTGTGGGCGCTGCTGCTACTGCTTTTGCACGCGGCCGGCTCCAGCGGTGGTTCATTGACCCTCCAGCGTCCCATGCGGAAACACAGGCCCATCGGGTCGCACGCATGGTGGTTGGGTGGCCCTGAGATCGAAGGGTTCGTAGGAAAGGTTGGATGATATGTGAAGAACTGCATATATATATATATATATATATATATATATATATATATATATATATTTATAGGATTTAAATTCGATTTAAAAGTCATTTTAAATAGTATATCGATTAGGTTTGTAGACATTTGAATTAGATTTGCTTTAAAAAAATTTGGTCCAAAAATATGGAGCTTTGATCGGTTTCCATATGTGGAAGTCCTCTCAGATATCCTACAGCGGGAGATGGCTGAGGAATCGGGTGAATTGGGTTATTGATGTCTCACAAGATTTTATAAATCTCGCGAGTTATTGAATAACTCAAGCGTGGTTTAGAATCTATTTTAAAGCTAATTAATTGCTAAAATAAATCCAAAAATTCCTAAAATTTCTATAAGTGCTTTATAAAATCATACTTCCATATATAGCATAAAATATATATATTTTGTATATTAATTTACTACGTATAACTCTCATATCCCCTATCCCAATATATATATATATATATATATATATATATATATATATATATATATATATATATATATATATATATATATATATATATATATATATACACACATATATATCCCCTATCACAATATAAGTCAATATATTTATTAAATATAGAAAAAAAAGTTTAAATAAATATTTCTAGATTTTATGGTAGTTTATATACCGTGTATGGCTGCCATATGCGGTCGGGCATGAGTTTGGTTTCGGTCAAGTCCTAGTTAAGTTGGTACAACTGGGTCTCCTAAAAGTCATAACCTTAATAAATAACTAATTAAATCATTTACAGGCTCAAGTTACAACTTGGACTAGTTTTTCTAGTAGGGATACTGCTATGGCTATGCCTCCCCTAGCCTAGCTAATACATTAGTCAAAGCACATAACCACACTAACCGAGCCAAAATTCTTAGTCGATATGCATCTCAAACTTAATCATGACTAAGGCCATCTATATAAATAGTAATAGTCTATTATAAATATAATCATATATATACAAAATTGTATCTAAATCGACTTGGCCCCAAATAAATTTAAAATTGATTCTACTAAGTCATGGAAACCTAACATGGCTCTACTAAGTGGGGTTGGCTAGATTAGGGTCTAAATATATTTTCTAATCAAATCGAACTCGAAAAGTCAATCCATGAATCTCTTGTGCCATTCGTAAATAAATAGTGCATGGGAACTCGATTGTGTGGCACACCCTTGACATGTGTGTCGTAGGCTCAAAATAGATCAAAACCATATATTGGGTCTATTAGTTTTGATCTATGTCGAGTTCCGAACTTAAGTAGAAGTTAGGTCTAGAATTACAACAAATGATCAAATGGCCTAAATTGACCCGAAGTTGTGCGATGTCAAAAGAATATTAGGGGACAAGTTTGGATGGAACATGATATATCAAATTGAAGGAGGACGTGTCAACTTCAAAACTCATGAAGGACATTTCAAACGATTGGCATTTCTTGTGTTCCAAAAATTCAAACTACAAAAAACTACATTTATAGTCTTAATTAAAGATAAAATATAATCTAATAAATAAAGATCATATAAAATAAAAAAATTCTCAAAAATTAGGGTCCTCATAGGCCAGTATTTCTCACGAGTACATGATGGTCGTACTGACCCACGTTTGTGGGCATCATTATAGGCGCTTGTGTAAGAGGGAACGGTTGATCTGTGCTTGGCATCGATGGTTCAAATGGGTGTGCAGAAGCTCTTCTAATAATATGATGCATTATGTGACATAATGTATGAAATATTATAATTTAGTGGCACCAGTGAGATTGCAAGCCAAGTCGGTACATTCAGTTGTAAATCGGTGAGACAAGTTTAGTTGTAAGCCAATTCGACAAGTTCAATTGTAAGCCTATATGGCAAGTGTTTAGTTGGCTATCAAGAGTATCGAGTTGGGTTGTAAGCTTTGTATTCTGCTGCAAGCCTTGTACTTCAATTCATTTGTCAATAAAGTGAACATATTTCTATATGCCTTATCGTGACTTCAAGTTATTTGCTTAGTTTCGCTGTAATGTTGTTATTTCTGATAATTACTATGAAGTGTAATAGTTTTGTCTTATACAAGTGTAATCTAGACTTGTACGACATTACGTCCAGTGGCTATCTTTTGATTCTCCGAAATCGGGACATGACATAATCGTATCAGAGTACGGCTTTACGTCCATAGATTCTTACTCGATTTATTTCAAATCAAAGTTGCTCCTATGAAAATTTAAAGTTGCTTCCGCAAATATTCAAAAGTCACTTTCGCGAGAATTCAAAGTTTCCTCTGTGATTATTCATACTTGCTTCCGCGATGATTCAAAGTTGCTTCGGCGATTATCATGTGTTGTTTCCAAATCATTCAAAGCTGTTTCTACCGACAGCCAGGTACCAACTTTCCACTTTGATTTCTCCGTCCATTATCGATCGTTTTTGTTTTCGTAAAGTTCTTTAGAAAGCCCACATAACTCTCTAGGAGTCCCAGCAAGTAGGTTTGAGATTCATCGAGGTTTCGACTTCGAAAATTGAAGAAGAAATCGATGAAAAGCTGCCCATTAAAATAGGGCATACGACCGCCAACTACCCATATTGGAGGATCGATTGTGATCGATCCAGTAGTAGTTTAAAAATTATACCTAAACAATGTTGTACACCATATGTAGTACTTAAAATCTCATCTGGTAGTTTAAATTTTCATTCACTATGTGCCATTAATTTTGAATCTAAAGTTTCAAAAAAATCAATTTTCAATAACTAGAATATTAGAAAACTTTTCTGATGCGGCGTGCGTCCCGATAAACCAGACTACGTGGTTGTAATCCATAAGCATCGAAAGACGTGTATGGATGTTTTCGGTCGACGAAACTCGATTTTGTTGTGCGTGCACGACAAAATCGAAGCGTATCCATCCAGATACCCTGTATCGGTCACTTTACAAACTAGGCCATAACTTTGTGTACGTTCATCGTATCGAGACGAAACTTGTTCCAACAGGACCATATCATTTTTCTGATCTTGTATGCCAAGTTTGGTCCGATTCTGAGAAGCTTGACCGAACGTTATTTTGGTGGCTCATGACCCGGTCCAATGGGCAAAATTATGCACGGCCCACCGGAATCCAACTTTGGACATATGCTTGAGTTTATCTCATCAAACTGGACCCATAGAAATATAGTTTGATAACTTTAGGGACCGTTGGTACTACCACCCTTTTTGGTGCAAAACGAGTCCAACGACGGACATCGTTTTGACCCAAAATTATGATTTTGCCCCTGTGTCCAGAATTACACTTTTGGACAAGCATTTCACGACATATATTTTATATCAGAAACATTTATGATGTTTGTTTCAGCATCCGAAGCCGTTTGTGAATTGACTTCCATTGCTGACTTCTTGTACCACCCTCAAGCAAGATACCTTGCCATTATACTCTGTGATTTATTATCATTTATTTTCTGTCATCTATTTTAGTTTTTTCATATGTACTGCCTATTTCTATCACTTGTGCATCCAAGTCACACTTGGGTGCAAGCGACTGCATTAGTCGTTTTTACTGTTTTATCTTATTTTTCTGCATTTGATTAGCTCTAGTGACCACCCAATGAAGATGAGATATTGGTATAGCTCATATGGCCTTGACACATTCTTACCACGTGTTGTGAGTTACATGTAGGACACATACTCGCATAGTTGGCTTGCCACCGATAGTATGAGACGTACGACGGTTAGGAGTAACTGCCAGTAGAATTGCATATTTAGTAGACTTGGCAGTTACTGAGTGTTCATATGAGTCATGGAGGTGACCTTATTAGGCATTAGGTGGGGAGAACAATTCCTTAGAGTATGAGCCAAGTATGCACTTCTCTTTTATTGTCGGAAGCTCCGCTGGGGATACGGTCCTGATACCCCTGTTTCTGATCCTGTTGGCCTATGACATTCAAGGGATGTCATGCTTTGAGGTCCCTGGTATCCCCTAAGGGACCACACCGATCCCATTATAGACAGAGTGCCCATGCGTTGAAGGTTTGTTCTTAACAGCATTATCATTGTAGAACGGTTAGGCTCTCTGTTGCATGCATCACTTTATTTTATTATATATCACAGTTTATTCGATATGTTCTTTTTTTGTATCTTGTTACGTCCCGCTGAGGACCTGGTGAATTCTCCAGGCTTAGACGATTTTCTCCAGGAGTACAGCTCAGCACTGGATCCGTCCTTCGTTGATGATGAGGCACCACTTTTTTTGATATCTAGTCTTTATCTATGCTTTGAGACTATTTGAGACTTTGTAGTAGACATCTTTTACACTTCTTTTATTTATATTTGAGGAGGTCGGACTCGCGTTTCTGAGACTATTTTTCATAGCTGTTTGGTAATGGATCTGTTTCCACCTGGCTATATCTTTTAACTCATTTATTTTGTTCTATATGGACTTCTGAGATCTTTTGTGCTGTGTTGTGGATGAGATGTAGTCATATTATGTTCTTGCCTGTGATTATATATTTTACATCTTATGTATAAATATGAGGATTCTATACATTGGAGTATTCTTCGTACTTATGCAGCTTGCATGTCTACGTACTTGGTCCTATGTATTATGGGACTATGACATTACATGCTTTATGGTAGCCCATGTCGGTCAAAAAATATTATTGTGTTACATGACTGTGCCTAACAAGCATGCATATAGGAATAGGAATAGCATCTCATCCACGATTTTTACCTCCTTTGACTTTAAAACTTTTTGAATTCTCTTTGATTTCTTAAATTACCTCAGGTCTAACCTTTTCTAACGTTATCTTATTTTCGTGCCAGCAGTATAAATCTACGAAGTGGATTCACCTCTACCTTGGCTCTCACATCTAGTGAAGTGGCTACCCAGGAGGAGTAGAATCCTTTAATGACCGATGACCCCGTATCATCCAGGACAGCCACAGCCTACTACGACCCGTCGATGGTGCACCAGGAGACCCTACCACCCCCGGTCAGCCAGACTGAGCAGACCACTACAGTGCCACCTGGAGGGAATGTACTACTACCGCTACCACCACCATTCCCTCATCAGTTCGTACCACAGTCCGGACCTCAAATGCCTCCACTGCTGACTAATGGGAGCCCCACTACTCAGTTTATGTATGCCATGATGCAAGCTCAGTGATAGCAGACTGAGCTGATGAGGCAGAGCATGATGACAACACTGACTAGGCCCCCAACTCCACCTCCGGTACTGGAACCAGCTCTACAACCCTATGAAGGCTCTATCATGAACTTCATGGACCTGAACCACAAGCCCTTCAGAGGTACTAAGAAACCACTAGAGGTTTTTGCGTGGCTTATTGACACAGAAAAGCTACTGAAGGTATCCTAATTGTCGGCACATGATTGGATGACAACAGTGGACCTACTCTTAGATGTCAATACTCACCACTGGTGGAATGCTGAAGAAGGCAATTGGGTACTAGGATCACATGGAAGCAGTTCTACAACCTTTTCTATAAAAGATTCTTCCCTATCTGTGTTCGAAATGCTCTCTATGACCAGTTCCTTCATCTGAAGCAAGGAACATGTCGGTAGATGAGTACGACACAGAGTTCAGCTGCCTGAGTAGATTTGGTGCAACATTGATCTCGACGGATCGGGAGAAGGCGAAGAGATTCCATTAGGGGCTTACACCAGAGCACAAGACTTACACTACCATACAGTCTTGAGTCTCTCATGTAGCTGTCTTGGAGGAAGCACGTACCCAAGAGTTTCTTCGCAAGAAACAACAGATACGGAGATGCCCCATACTGACAACACCAGCTAGAGCGAGTCAGTGTGGACCTATCAGGAGGCCCACATGATAGTACCAGAAGAGGACCACATCCTATCAGATGCCTACCTGTAACTACTATAGAAAGCAAGGATACCTCTTGAAGGACTGTCAAACTCGAATTGGAGCATGCTTGAGATGCGGTTCAGGACAACACAGTGAGGGATTGTCCTGAGCAGTAGGCTTTAGTTTATTCTCGCAGACCCTGAGGCCGAAACCTCCAGCACCCCGACCAGCAGCAGGAGCACCTCGCCCAACATTACCTCCACAATTAGTACAGCTCGAGAGGGCCAGAGCTCAGGGCCCCGATTAGAATTATGGGAAGGCATTCTTACTAGCTGTTGAGGATAGAGACAGAGGCGGAATTCATAGTAGGTATGGTTTTAGTTGCTACATTTCCTGCTATTACTTTATTTAACACTGGAGCCACACATTCATTCATAGCCACTAGTTTTGCCACTAGACAAAGCAATCCCATCACAACTTTATCTAAAAATATTAGAATCCTCACTGGAGGAGTTGTACCTGTGAGTGGTGTTTGTAGATTTATCCTATAGTGATATGCAGTAGGGAGATGAATGTACGATTTCTTGTATTCCTATGCCGACTTTCGATGTAGTTCTTAGGATGGACTGGCTGAGCCAGCACTATGCAATTATAGACTGTCATAGAGGTGGTATCATATTTAGACCCCCAAATAAGACAGAGTTCGAGTTCACAAGAGAAGCAGAAGAGAGAAATGATCCACCCTCATTAGGAAGTCATATGATGATGCATGACGTCCCTCAGCACCCTATCATCGCTGAGTTCTAAGATGTATTCCTCGAGAATTTGCTAGGACTGCCACCCAAACAAGACATCGAGTTTTCCACAGATCTTATTCCGGAATCTGAGCCTATCTCATCTTGAGTATATCGACTAGCACCCAAGGAGTTGGTAGAGATGAAGACACAGATAGACGAATTGCTGGAGAAAGGTTATATCCATGCTAGTGCATCACCATGAGGAGCACCCGCCTTATTTGTGCCAAAGAAAGATGGGACGGTATGCATGTGCATCGACTACAGAGCCGTGAATGCAGTAACGACAAAGAACAAGTACCCCTTGCTGCGTAAAGACGATCTATTCGATCAATTGAGTGGAGCAAAAGTATTCTCCAAAATCGACTTACGATCGGGCTATCATCAGTTGAAGGTTCTGAAGGAAGATATTCCGAAGACGGCGTTCCGATCAAGATACGGGCACTACGAGTTTTTAGTCATGCCATTTGGGTTGAACAATGCTCCTGCGGTCTTCATGAACCTAATGAACAAGACCTTTCATCAGTACTTGGATAAGTTTGTGGTCGTCTTTATAGATGATATCTAGATATACTCGAAGAGCCAAGAGGAGCACGAGCAGCATCTACGGATAGTTTTGAGAACCTTGAGAAACGAGCGACTTTTTGCGAAGCTTAGCAAGTATGACTTCTTTTTCAAGGAGTTATCGTTTCTCGGGTATATTGTTACGAGAGACGGTATATCGATGGACCCGAATAAGATCACAGTAGTCAAGGCAAGGCCCGCTCCCATATCAGCCTCTGAGGTGAAAAGTTTTCTTGCACTTGCGGGTTAGTATCGAAGGTTCATAGAAAATTTCTCATAAATAGCGAGACCCATAACTCGGTTGACTTGTAAGGACCAAGAGTTCGTATGGACGGACAAGTGTCAAGTCACTTTTGACGAGTTGAAGAAGCGCTTAACCACTACACCCATCTTGACACTACCATCAGGCCCGGAAGGATTCGTGATATACAACGATGCATCCGGAAAAGGATTAGAATGCGTACTGATGCAGCATCTGTGAGGACCATGATTTTAGGAATTATTTTTTATATTATTTCTATTTATTAGATTATATTTAATTCTAATTAAGACTATAGCTGTAGTTTTACGTAGCTTTGATTTTTGGAGCACAAAAAATGCCAATATTTTGAAATATCCTTCATGAGTTTTGAAGTAGATGAGTCCACCTTTAATTTGATATATCATGTCCACGCAAGCATATTTTTTCATGCTATATTTTTTATGTACAACTTTAGGAATAAAATAGTCATTTTAGACTCTACCGTAAAAATTTGACTAGCTTTCCAATAGCAATTAAGGCCAAACTTCGATCCAAATCACTTGACCCAATATATAGTTTTGATCCATTTTGAGTTTACGATACATATGCCAATGGTGTGTCACTCAATTGAGTTTTTTTTGTGCTATTTATTTTTAAATGGCACACAAGTTAAAACTATAGACATATTAGACTCAAATCTATCACAAAAATATCACCGATCCAAAACTAGTACAAGTAGGGTTCGTAGAGCCTATTAGGATGCTCCAATCTCTTACACCAATTTTAGATTGATTTTTGTGGATTAATATACAGCCACATTAATTAAATCTAATTTAAATCAAATCCTATAACAACTTTGCTATTTTTTTGACCTATTAGGAGTCACATGTTGATAGTCACATGTAGGACACGTACTCGCATAGTCGGTTGGCCACTGATACGTACGACGGTTAGGAGTAACTGCCAATAGAATTGTATATTTAGTAGACTTGGCAGTTACTAGAGGTTCATATGAGTCATGGAGGCGACCATATTTGGCATTGGGTAGGGAGAACAGTTTCTTAGCATATGGGCCAAGTATGCACTTCCCTTTTATTACCGAAATCTCCGCTAGAGATACGGTCCTGATACCCCTGTTCCTGATCCTGCTGGCCTCTGACATTCGAGGGATGTCTTGCTTTGAGGTCCCTGGTATACCTTGAGGGACCATACCAATCCCATTATAGCCGGAGTGCCCATGCATTGAAGGTTTATTCTTAACTGTATTATGCATTGAAGGTTTATTCAGCATGTTGTTTTTTTGTATCTTGTTACGTCCCGCTGAGGACCTGGTGAATTCTTCAAGCTTAGACGATTTCCTCCAGGAGTACAGTTCGTCACTGGATCCATCCGTCGTTGATGATGATGCACCACCTTCTAACATCTAGTTCTTTATATATGATTTGAGACTATTTGAGACTTTTTACTGGACATCTTTTACACTTCTTTATTTCTATTTGAGTAGGTTGGACTCCCGTTTCTGAGACTATATTTTATAGAAGTTTGGTAGTGGATTCGTTTCTACCCGGCTATATCTTTTGACTCATTTATTTTGTTCTATCTGGACTTCTGAGATCTTTTATATTGTGCTGTGGATGAAATGTAGTCATATTATGTTTTGGCCTATGATTATATATTTTTTAGCTTATGTATATATACGAGGATTTCATACATTGGAGTATTCTTCGTACTTATGTAGCTGGCATGTCTATGTACTTTGTCCTATGTATTATGGGACTGGGGTATTATAGTATTTCTTGCTTTAGTTTTGCATACATCCTACCAATCATGAGTAGTGCGTCGTCGACTAAGATAATTCGTGTAGTACACTTGGACCGTTTGACTAGCCAATACAAATGGTTCAAAACTGTCACAACTCGCTCCTGAATATTCGGATACGAGTCGGACACATCCAGCCTACGCTATGAGACACAGCTTAGTAAGCTGTTATAAATATTTAATCATCTTAAAAAATTATATTATATTGAATCAGATTAATCACATCATCTATATCGAGAGAAAGTAGAATAGGTCCAAAATGTCAATTAGTTACATTCCCAAAGCAAAAGTAACTGAAGTAAAATCCAGCCAATTGAATGTTCACTAATTATTACAAACCAAGTTCAAAAATGAATGTAAGCTATATTATAGGATATTTTCTGCTAGGGACATCCCTTGGGATGTGGGCCAGCGTATCACTGGCAGGTCCATAGTATGAATTACAAAGCAACTCCTCTTTGGTCAATTCACCTGCAACGATCCAATCAGGAATAGAGCAAAGTACAATCCTACAATTTATGCTACTAATACATGGCATGATAAGAATGAACTAATGAAGAAGACATGCTTGGTTTGAAAGAAAAGACAACATATTTGGTTGGAAAATAAAAACAACATACTTAGGAGATTCTATAAAGTAAAGACAATACTTGTAAAACAAACATACCATGTTTAGGAGATACTTGTAAAACATGTTCAGGCTAGATAGGTAAAGTACGACTTTGAAAAAAGCTAGCAGACACGTGATCGGCTAAAATAGGAGAACATGTAACATGTAAATAAAGATAACTTGGGGGTACGACATTGACTACACGTGCACGATGTGCAGTCAAGCTCGGATACATGTACTATACTATGAGCTTTGATCACATATTAGCTTGACATTTTCCCCTTTCCAGTGTCGGTAATGTGTACAACTTGCAACATGCGATACAATTCTTGTTGAAGAGGCTTGTTGCATGAGAAATATGTTATACTTGCAATCTTGGAATTAAAAAGAAGGTACAATTGGTAACAGAAATATGCAAATCATATCATGTACAGTTTTGTATGTTGTAGTGTACTTGCCTTAATTTACCGAAGGATTGATGTTAAATATTGATGTCCAAAGTCCTCAAGTTGTAACATGGTATAATGTTGCTTAGTTTAAAGATAAAGTGCTATCTATGTGTTGTGCTTACTTACGGGGTCAAGTTGTGCTAGACATGGGTCTTGCCATCATGGCACACTAGTCCTAACATTGAACATTAAGACTACTACAATATTTAATACACATCAAAATTAGGTTTTACTAGGTTAAAATCACAAGTCATAGATTACTTATATTTTATAGGAATCTAATAGTAATTAAAAAAAAAATTATTTTAATTATTAAATAAATAATGTATTTATGAAATGGGGTCCAACAACGTCCGTTTAAATAGTTAGAGATCTCAAACTAACATGCTATTATTTTTCATGGGCTAATTAGAGTTTAGACCATGAATTTTATACCATCTTAGACATTAGGCCCTAATATGTCCAATTAGAAAGTTTAGGCCCTAGATTTTTCAATCTTTCCCATTATACCCTTCCTTCCAATGAATGAGATTATTTTTTAAATATAAAACAGAGAGTATAATGGGAAAGATTAAAAAATCTTGGGCCTAAACTTTCTAATTGGACATGTTAGGGCCTAAAGTCTAAGCTGGTATAAAATCCAGGGTCTAAACTCTAATTAACCCATTTTTCTTTGGTCAAAATTAGGCAAAATAATGAAGGTATCAAGTTTGTAGAATTTTTGGACATAAATTACCATTTATAAAATTATTTGAATAAAAAAATATTTAAAAAATAATTATTTATAATTAATTGTTAACATGAACTAATTTTTAACATATCAAAACTAACCTAAAATTAATATATAAATATATGAAAATGATCTACAGAAAATCTAGTATTTGATTCTGAATTTTATTTAATTTTGCAGCACTGTTTAATAACTAAAAATCAATATACATAAAATACATTAAATAGTACTTTCAGTTTTTATTTAACAGAAAATATAAATTATAATATTTAATTCTGGAAAATTTATAAATAAATACTACATCTGAAAACACTAATTACCATTATTTTTCTAATATTTATTAACAGTACTTATGCAGCTGGCATGTCTGCGTACTTGGTCCTATGTATTATGGGACTGGGGCACTACAGTATTTCTTGTTTTAGTTTTGCATACAGCCCACCAATCACAAGTAGTGCATCGTCGGCTAAGATAACTCCTGTAGTACACTTGGATCGTTTGATTAGCCAACACAAATGGTTCAAAACCTCAATATCTTTTTCCATGTTTTATATCAACAAATCCAAACTGTTTGTCAATTCTCTATCCTTGTTTGGGTGTTGTGTCGAACCAATCACATTTAAGCAGCACAATTTTGGTATTAGAAGAGTAATCCAATCCTATAATATCTTTTAGAACACCATAATAGTCAAATTTTGGATCAGTATCATAGACTGAACCCCTTACACAAACTTCAGAATTTTTTGTATAATTAGCCTCCTCATCGACAAATGAGTGGTTGATAGGCTTATCAGTGGTTCTAAATTTGAAGCCATTGATGATATATCCATCTCAATTTTTTTCCCTCTTGCTTGGTCCTATAGCTAGTGCTCGAAGTCTTTTGTTCTGTGATTGTGTACCAGGACGAAAAACCTAAAACATTACGTATCATAATGTCATTTGAAAAAGTTTGGACAATTATTGAATTTAGAGTAGTTAAATGATTTTAATCCTTACGTAATTATGGAACCGCGATAGAAATTTTTTGTCAACCTCTCTAGTAAGATCATCATCATCAATGTTAGGTCTCTCCATTTTTATCTTAGCTCTAAAAATACTATGATAATAACGAGAAAAGTTAGAGAGCTTATTTTACAAGTATATAGCAAAATTGAAATATATAGGAAAATTTTGTCGCTTACTTCTATATATCTTTCTCCTCCTCCATACCACTATTTAGGCATATATACCGATGAGAGGCTTCAAACTCATCGTCCTCCAACAACTGTTACTTAGAAGCACTTGTAGGCTTGCCACCAACATTAAACATAGTACAGATTTTGCTATTCTGTGCATCGACCTCACATTTATCATTTCTTGGTGCTCTATTCCAGTTTGTTCTGACATGAGTATCGAATTAGATTGAGCAGAAGTTTGACATCTCAGTAATATATGCTTCACATATCGAAGCTTCTACATGAGCTTTATTGCCTACCTTCTTCTTCAGGTGATGTAGATATCTATAAATAATATATTGAATATTAGAACTGTTTAAAAAAAATTATTAGTACTAGATAATTAATTATTTTATACCTCTCAAATGGATACATCCATCGATAATGGATGGGAGCATCGATACGTGCTTCATATGCAAGATGAATCGGCAAATGTTCCATACTATCTTTTTATAGCCTAATCCAAGTTTTCGTATCATCATCTTCGACTTGTAAAACTTTTTTGGCAAGTCCTTCTCTCCTTTTGTAGCAACTCTCTAACAAACTGAATTATTCGGTCGTAGCATTCCTACAGTAAGTTAAAATCAGACTTGAGGTTCAACAGGCGCATCACCACCGATAAGACAGAATGAGAATCATAACCCGGATATAATAGAGTATCGACATGCTTGAACATATAATAGAACTCTTTTGCATCAGGATTCGGATCCTCCGGATCAAAACTTGGACCGACCGTATCAAATACCAACTCACGTGCCAAGTTTCGATGCCGATATTCGAAATGATCTCCAAGAGTGGACTCTTCCACCTCCGTATTGAAGGATGACTGATATTCCGGAACCACATGTTCTCCTTGAGCCGTCCACTCGTTGTAGTTCAGTATAAAACCCTTCTTGTAGAGGTGCTCTCTCACGAGATCTATCTCTTTGAATGGTATATTATTACATTTGACACAAGGGCACTTTATGAGCCTCCCGTCCATGAAATAAGGTTGGCTACTGGCGTATCTCAGAAATTCCTCGACGATTATATAACTTTATGAGCCTCCCGTCCAAGAAATAAGGTTGGCTACTTTATGAGCCTCCCGTCCATGAATGGTAAATTATTACATTTGACACCATGGCACTTTATGTCGCCGATTGTATATCCACGAACGGTCAACTAAGTATCGACTCATTGTGAAAACCAATTTTGCATGTACCTACCATATATTTTGTAAATACAAGTATCAAAATAACGTAAATAATAATAATATTCTAAATTAGTACCTAATTGTAACAACCAAGGTTAACAATATTGGTATTGAGATCGGTATCAGACCATTCCAATAAGTATCAGTATTCGATCATATCGAATTGGTATCGGCCTATCCGATAGGTATCCACCATATCGGATCGGTATCAGCCATAGCCAATAGGTATTGGATCGGTATTTACAACCCTAGAATACCACCCTAGAGTCAAAATATATTTCAAATAATATCCAAAAAATATTCGGATCGGTATCAGACCATTCTAATGAGTATCGGTATTCGGTCGTATCTGATGTTATCGGCTGTATCGGATTGGTATCGACCTATCCGATAGGTATCGACTGTATCAGATCGATATCTAGGTATCGGATCGGTATTTACAAACTAGAACACCACCCTAGAGTTAAGATATATATCAAACAATAATCAAAAAATATTCGGATATCGGAATCCAATATTAACTGATTCGAAATCTTAATATCCGAAAAATATTCGGATATCCGAATCCAATATCATGAACTTCGAATAATATCCAAAAACCTGAAACCCTAGCTAGTTCGAATATTTTGTCTGAATCAATGCATCCAAAACCCTAGCTACTCCATTTTGTTTGTGTCCGTGTCCAAAACCCTAGTTAGAGCCATAATGCATCCTAAACAAAGTATATAAATATATGTTATAAATATTTTCGTGCCCGTATCTAATACATCATGTCTGTATAAGTATGTGATATAATTTTTCCATTTGTGTCCGTATCCGTGTCTGTAGCCTCCCTTCCCAAAAAATTTAAGAATATTTTTATTTATTGATTTGTTTTAAATGGTGATTTTTAGAATTTTATAAATAATTATTTGATTAAATATTACGGTATATGACTTTAGCCATGGTTGAGTTTTGAAGTACCAGATGACCAAGAATCTTGGCCCGGATAGTGTAGTCACGTGCTTTGACTAGTATTTAGCCATGATAGGGGAATGCCGAGCCATAGGTTGTTCTAACTAGGAAAACCAGGCCAAGTTGTGACTTAACCCCTATAGAAAGATTTAATTATTTATTAATTATATTATTGAGTTTTAGGGAAACCGGTTGTACCAAACCAGTCCAGATTGGACCCAAATCAAGCCTAAGCCTATGTAGACATACTTTTAGGTGTGTACAAATATTTCCTAACTTTTTGGTGGACTTAATAATATTTTTTTCTAAATATTTGGTTATTCATACAAAATAGGCATTACTAATATTTAAATAGAGTTTAAGAATATTGGTATAATTTTCTAGGACTAGATATGTTCACCAAGACTCTTTTGGTTGTTTTAGTAGGGTGATGATACTATTATTATTATATGGTTATTATTGTAATTTTTCATATATGCGTATAAATTGTATAAATTGTAAATATATAATATAAATGTGTGTATTTGTATGTATATATAAATATATTATATAAATGTGTGTATTTGTATGTATATATAAATATATTGTATAAATGTGTGTATTTTTTTTATTTTTTATTTTTTTTTAACAATGGCTATAGCCTTCATTGAAACGGGAAAGAAGGAGTTGGACCCGGGAGATAGCCCGAGTTCCTACAAGGTTAGGGGGAAGCCCATAACAAAGGTCCTAACTGAAAATGACAGAACTTATTTTTTTTTTTTTTTGGGAGGTGATCTGGATATTCAAAATTTGAAAATCAAATTTTGAACACCAACTACGAGCAGTGGGTGGGGCACGGGGCCCAAAGCCTATCCACGCGGGAGGGCGCGGGGCCCTAGGCGAGCGCGCGTGCCGAGGAAGCGGCCTGCCCGAGGGTAGGGGGGCGCTCAGCCCGAGGAGCTTCGGCCCCCCCTGCGCGATGCCCGGAGGCGATCACTCCGTCGGCCGAGAAGCGGGCACGCCGGCGAGGAAGCGGGCGGAGCGTAGGACGGTGGCACCGAGAGGGGGGAGAAACGGGTGAACGGCCCAGGGCGACCCGAGCGGCCGGCGGCGAGGGCTAGGAGAGGGCGGGGGGGAAAGGGGGAGGGGGGGAAGGCGGGCGGCGGAGCGTCGACGGGGGCTCCCGAGTAGCGTCGAACACCGGCGAAAGGAGGGAGCCGGGCGTCTCGAAGAGGGGGAGACGCCACCGAGGCGGGAAAGGGGGTCAGCGGGGGGCCAAAGGGACCTCGGGGTCGGGGAGGAAGGGGGAGGGGACCGCCGGCTCGCCGAGGGCGGAGAGCGACCGGCGGAGGACGGCCGCTCCCACTTCTAACTGGAGAAGGTGAGGAAAGGGAGGGGGAGAGGACGGGAGCGGCGGAGGGAACGCCGGGGACCAGCGCGGTCGTCGCGGGGCTCGCGGCCCGGGCGAGGGCGGGGGGGGGGGGGGGGGGGGGGGGGACAACCGACACGAGCTCCGGCGGGGGCGCAGGGAGTATAAATGTGTGTATTTGTAAATATATATATATATATATATATATATATATATATATATATATATATATATATATATATATACAACAAATATGGCCTACAATAGCAGTTTTTCTATAGCGTTCAAGTGTCCCCGCTATAGAATGTTATCAACAATAGTGTTCTTTCAACAGTGCTATAAAAATATCTCTCTATAGCGTTTCCTGAATGCTGTAGAATATGTAACATTCATATATTTGTATGTCAAAGTAGATCTCATGTTCGAATGCTTGGAGAAGCAGCGTAGAAAAATTTCTTTGGTTAGTTTATATAGTAGTTATAGCATTCTTCTCTATTAAAAAAATATAATCTAACAACACAGCCAAAGGTTGTAGGTTCCCTATTTTATACTTTGGTTAGTTTATATAGCAGTTATAGCATTATTCCCTATTTAAAAAAAATTATATAATCTAACAACACAACCAAAGGTTATAACTTTCCTATTTTCTACCTTGGTTAGTTTATATAGCACTTATAGCATTCTTCCCTATTTCAAAAAAGAAAAATTATATAACCTAACAACACACAGCCAAAGGATTCGCAACCTTTACCTTCAATCACTACAAGAAATTGCATTTTTAGCAACATGTTTTAGCGACATAGGGTCTTTTATGTCTCTAAAAGCTTTTTTTTACATGTATTGGTGACATGAGTTCTCGTGTCGCAAAATCCACATAAATTTCACTGGAGGGAAATGAAATACCAGTCCTACCAAATTTTTTTCACATATCGCGACATCCATATGTTTTAGAATGACACTATACATTTTGCGAAAGATCCTATATGTTCAATGACATGAATGAAATATGTCGCAGAAAGACAACATATGTTCAGCAGCATGTGGTACATGTCACAGAAAAATAGTATATGTTCGGCACATGAATTGTATATTTTATAGAAAAATAGTTTAAGTCCAGGGACATGAACCTATCTAGGAAAACGATCTTTTCTTTTGTTCCGCTCAAAATTCCCCCCTCCCCCATCAAAAATCCTTTTCTCTTCTCTTGGCTACTCTACTTCTTCCCCTCCTCATCGAAAAATCTCCTCGCCCTATCAAGATCACCTGGCTCCTCCTCCTCCTCATCGACATCTACAAAATAGCCCCCAAATCCTTCCTCCTCCTTTACCACGATAATGAATCCCAAACCCCAACCCGAGACTGCGACGCCTCTGACGGTGAAGAGGGTGTCACGGAGTTGGTTTAAGATGTGAAGCCGTCGGTGTAGGTGTAGGAGGGGGACGACACACTGTCGACCGTAATCAAGTAGAGGGTCAGTGACGCCTCTAACTACCTCGGCACCTCAGCAATTTGGGTTATCTAAGCAAAATTTGGGTTCACATCCATACAATATATTTAATAAGTTGGTTCGTAAATGGATTCTGAAGGTAACTGTTCCAGAACCCTAATTTGTTTCCTAAATTATTTTTTTTGCACTACTCATGCTCTTCGATTTAGGTCAAAAAGGGGGTTCGAATCCTTCCTGTCCTGCTTACGACTCTTATGAGCAAGAGAGAGAAGCTCAACGAGGAGCTCCGAAGCATCGAAAGACGGGTAGGGTTTCCTTCCCTTTCGGTTTTTAGGGCTTATGAAGAGTTTGGTGCAATTTGGTCGAATTTTTGCTTTTATGGTGTAAAGTGTCGATTTTGATCACTGGGCAAGTCGCAACGAGCAGAAAGGTTTGTTATTTTTTGCTGGTTTTGTACAAAATTTTGTTTTTTTACCATATGGTTGTACAAATTTAGCATATGGGCTTCAAAAATATATGGAGAGCCCTTGAGTCAGTGGTATAATGATACTTGAGATTATTAGTACTGTAAACTTATCATTTTCATCATCTATCATTTTGATTATCTTTTGTTATTTTATCGCCTCACTTATGAACTTTTGTTCATGATATGGATTGCTTTTGACCAACTAGTAAGTGTTTGGACTGTTCGTAGAGCATGCGAATACACTGAGGCACGTGACTACACAGACACCACATTGATTTTGACATTGCTTAGTGTTAACTGTCTATGTCGTGTCCAATACGTGTCTGACACGACGTGACACGAACGACACCAAGTGGTCAGATCATGTCCTTTAGAGAGGTTTCAAGATGGCAAGCCATAAGTAGAGCAAGCCGAAACAACAATGTGGTCGCCCGAAACTTATTTAGCAAGCTAGAATGTGTTGCAAACATAACGTAAGTCCTCTTTCTTCTTCTTTTCAAGTTGGGGTTTCTTCGACATTTCTACCGTCTCTAATATTTTTGATTCCTTGTGATTGGTGGGATTTGAGATGGTGGATCGAATCTCATAAGAAGAAGGGATCACTCTGAACACTATTCAGTCCAAGACCTTGTTTGGGATCGACAGCTGTAGTCATTCTTTTACTTCTTTAGTTGCTTGCTCATCAAGTGTTTGTGAATTTATCATTGACATATCTTCAGCAACACTAATGTACTAGAAATTGTCACTCATCATTTTTATGATCTGGGCATAAGTGAGATCGTAACTTAAAGAGATTTTAAAGTTGGGATTGCATCCTACAATGTTCATACAAGTACACAAGTAGAAGGTACCTTTTCAGCAACTAGCAAGGCTTAAATCAAGGTTTCACATATTACAAATAAAATGAAAGAGAGACCCCAAGTATTGTATCATAATTATGCGTTAAGATTTCAAGTGTTGTTCAACTTCAACTCTATAACGAAGAACATGTCTTACAAATTTAAGCAGTTAGCCAGTTACCTCTATTGTATCTTGAAAATCTACATCTTAAGCGAAATGGGACGGGACTGGACAATTTATGTTGACACCTTCTGTATGTATTGGCAATATCTGTTGACAGGCCATATTTGTGGCATAAAGAGTATCTGAGGAGCGATGTGAATCCTCTCCAGGTAGTGATGGTTCATTAGTTGGTTATCATGTTCGCCTTGACAGTGCCAGGTAATACCTACCCTTGTATTGGTTTTTTGCAACTCTATTTATTACCTTATGTATTATAGTTATTAACACCACCTTTTTAATAGTTGGCACCTTTTACTAGATCAAGAGCTTTTTTTGAAGCTAGGCATATGCCATTCTTTTTATGTATTTGATTCCCTCTATTTGATCCCTTCTTCATGGGCATGACACCCATTTCATTTGTGCTTACATTCATAGAACAGCTTAACTAACACTACACCAAAAGCGAGATTTTCTAACATATCTTTTTTGAGTTTACTAACAGTTTTTTACCGTTACGAATTACCAACGGTAAAATACCGTTAGGAACGTAAAAAAACTGTTAGTATAAATAAAAATAAATAAAATTTTATATTAGTAACACGTAGTAATTATTTGTAACACATAAAACCGTTAGAAAAGTTAATAAAATAAAAATCTACCAAATACGTGAGTTTTACGTGAGAAATAAGTGTTAGTGAGGGTTACACTTTTCCAAACCCTTGTTTCACAGCCTTCTTTCCTCCCGAGCCCTAAGAGAGGTTCCTTTCCTCCTCTCCTCCTCTCATCTCTACACAAGGTGGTGTCCGGCAGATGCCACTGCCTCCACTTCATCCGGTGAGGTAATCTCTCTATCTCTCTCCCCTTCATTTTCTCCTCATAGTTTTAGGGCCAATACGGGGTAAAAAATTCTAAATCAATTCGTAAAGCTTAAAGATTTTAGTATAGCTTAAGGAATTTAGAAATTTTAGGGGTATTTGAGATCCCGTCGATCCTATCTCCTATGAGGATCTCATGTTCGGTATCTCAAGCATTTGAGGGCTTCTATGTATCCCATACTTGTTCCTTTCTCAAGTAACATGAGCATTCATATTTTCCACAACCATTCTTTGGATATACTCTGGGTATTGCATTTCAGAATGTTCTCAATGTGAGGTGATAACTTGTTTCTGGTTCTGTTATTTATTTATTTATTTTTGTTGGTTACGGGTTGGGGAATGTGCATGTGTGCTTGCGTGAGAGACACATGAACAAAACTTTGAGGAAGCCTAATCTCCTATATGAATAAACTAGTATGATTAGAATAAGTATTTTCTTGACCATCATTTATTTTTCAGAGTCGGCCAAACATGGAGAGGATACAAAAATTTGTTTCAAGGTGGTATCAGTTATTTCTTGGCTATGTAGACTTTGATTCTTGTCCCACAAATCAGTAAACTCTATGTGTAGGCTTGGCTCATGAGCAAACATGGGATGTAGATCAATATTTATCGTTCAAATTAAACATCTAATCTTATGTTAGTGCTTACATGAAAATTGTAACTTTTTGGAGTCTATCAAGAAATTTGAGTATAGATATACATGAATTCAAGATAGTGGGTTATGACTTTGTGTTCTTTCCTATCATTCATGAATGTATGCAATTGATGTTTAATCTTGAGAACCTCATGCTTTTTGCTTTGCCTTTTTCCATGCATTTTAGTCTCTTTTAGCATCAGTGTTTCTGCTAACCACTTTGGTTTCCCATAGTGCTGTAGTATTGTGAAGCATCCAATTCTTTCTAGCAAAAGTAGAACGACATTTGAAGAAGTGGTTCGATACAAGTAAGAATTGATGGACATGCAAATGATGATTAAGGACAGTATGAAGATCAAATATCATCACTGGCATGAACATTTCTAAGATATAAATCAACCTAACATGAAAAAGATGGACACAACTAATTATATATATAATAACAGTTTACAAACTATATAATGATACTATTTTGATTTATATTACTCAGCATTTAAAGGGTAGAATCAATGGATTCATATTAATATTGAGTCTTATTACAGGCTAAAATTTAATCTTTTACCCATGTCTATCAGTTGATTTTGCTTACAGATTCAGTAGAACTGTTCTTAGCTTTGTGTTATGTTCTTTCTGATGAGGACCGTATCAGATTAGATTAGTATTGTACCTCTCTAGTGGTTGTGGCTGAATTATATTGTCATTTCTACCCAGCTAAGTATTATCAGGAACATGCAGGTTTCTTCTGAAATTTACTGGAAAAAATAAAGAGATTAATCTGGTAGGTGATGGAAGTGAGAAGCCAGAGTTTTCAGCATGGTCCTGGATGACACCACATGAATTTTACAATCTGCAGAATAAGTTCCTTTGTAGAACTTGAATTGGGGCGCCTACCTAGACACATGTATACATTTCCGGGATCTAAGCCTAGAGGAGAAGGTCAAAAGAAGGCCACCACCAAATCACCAATGGTATGTTCAAAATTTGTGCTTTTTTTATTAATGCATACTATATGAGCTTCATTTCTTATCTTTTACTGAATTCTTGCTCCACTATGTCTGACTTATTAAAAACGTGTATTATCCTGTATTTGCCAAACCTAATGAAGTGAAGGAAATTCTATTATGATATTTTTAGTAGTTGGTAAAGATGTTGCATCTGATTATCATTTCCAAAAAGTAGATTAGGATTTTTTTATGAACTCATAGTTTATCAGATGGTTCCAATATTCAATTCAGGAACCTCATCATTTAAAAATCATATGAAATACAAAATTTTATATTAGTTATTGGGCAATACAAATTTTTTTCCAATCAACTGTCTTCATCGGTTCTAACAGGGTATGAGTTTTATACTGTTACATTGATAATAATCAAATATATTTACAATATTTTGACAAAAAAAACTAATTAGTTGGTAAAGGATGAGGATGACAGTACTTATTTTTCTTAGTTTTATAATAGCTAATAGTCTATTTAATTGATACACTCTAAGCATGACATAAATACTGTCCAAGCAAGGTAAAGTGAAGTACAGAGAAAAATATATGATCCCTCGCCACTCCATTAAACATGACTGGCCACATTCATCAATACTAGTTCAATACACCTACATAACAACTTAAAATGTACTTAAAAATAAGGCCACATTCATTTACTGAAAACAAAAGTAAAGTTGCCTTGTTCGGAAGAACAATGCCTATGATCACAGAATGGGCATTAATTCTGTACGGGGGGCATTCTCCTTAGGAAACTTGCAGTAAGTTCAAATGATCCACTGATAAATATATCATTTTGTTTTTATTCTCGTATTATTTTAAATTTTTTGCTTACAATTTTCAATTATCCTACTTTTCTAGTTTGTTTAGGATAAAAAGGTTTGAGACTGGCCAACAGATTCGCCATTTTTTTCTTCAGAGATACTTCTGTTGATCTTAGGAGTTTTATCCGATGATATCATCACGAATATATAGGCCTTGACTTAATATCTTAACCTACTATTATTGTTGGTTTCGCCCTTTGGTTGTGAGTTATTCCATGTTGTGGTTGCAAGAATCTTCTATTATAAGTGCTCCGCACGTCCTATGAGTTCATTTTTATGCTTCTACCTGTAGGTATCTGTACCAATGAATCTACCTTAACTTCATTATCCCTACAATTATTTTATGCTTATTGTCCTCTATGCCTCACAATATTCCTATTTATGTAGCATAGCTATTTTTATTAGAAGCTAATTGCCATACTTATATATATGTTTTCTCCTCATTACCCACATTTCTTTAATATACTCATTCAGTTAACATCAATCTCTCTTTCTTATCTTGGTTAAAAATCAAGAGAAGACGATCACTAAGGAATTTAGTTATGTCCACATATACATTTAGATGAACTGCAAATTACATTAATTTCTAGTTAAACAAAATTATGTTGCCACTTCTTATCACACTTGAATTTATTGCAGGGCAACAGAGACTTGACTGGTATCACACATGTGGTAGTCGATGAAGTACATGAACGATCTCATTTGGTGAGTCTCATCTGTTTACTGTTATTGAGAAAGTTCCATAAGCATGATGTTTTTCTAATGTATTGGGTGTATAATTTGTTATTTCATGGTTTACTGCTTTCGTTCGTTTCTCTATGTTCTTACATAAAAGTGCAGAGCAAAAACTATAGCAGGACAAGTAGGAACTAGGAAGGTATAATAGGTGCTGATAAAATTCAAGTGTGGCTTAGGACATACCTTCTAGCAATGGCTTTTCCTTTATTAGATGAATAGATGAAATCAAATTAAGTTTTACTCTCTCTACAATGAGTATTAGTCTATTGTATAACATACCCTTCCCTCTTTGTTTTGCTTTCTTGGGGCATCCTGAAGTGGAGTTTGTGAAATGTACTATTGGCTTTTGATCCTTGGATGTCTCCAGATTTCACCAAGCTCTTGAGGTGGTTGTTGCTGCTAATAAAAATGTGATTTTTAGGGTTTTCTAATATCCTATGTATCTAGGTATCACGGGCACATGGAACATTGGTGCAGTCCCTTGTTGCACACACAGATTGGACATAACACCACACTCCAAACATACACTACGACGCACTAAGATCAATGTCATCTCCGTACCGTGTTGAATTCATGTCCTGCAACATAGATATGTATCTTGTGTCTTAGTTAGCTGAATCCTAATCCTTAAGAAACGATATAGTAGTTTGAACAGTCCGGCATTGTGAATAATCTAAGGGTGAATTTCATTGTTCAGTGACAATGGATCATTTTAAAGAATTAATTGACTAGGTAAAAGTTAAAATTTGATAATTAGCTGAAATCATGAGTAGGCCCCGACTTTTCTAATTCACTCTGATTGTGTATTTTGTGATGTTTGTTTTAGGGGAGAATGAGAGAATCGAACAGAAACAGTAATGTGCCAAGGTTTGTTAGGAGGATTAAGATGGTGCAGAAGAAGAGCATCATGAACTACCAGCAATATCAGTCACAGGCTTTCCTTAAAATTGTTGTGGCATTGCCTACAATGGTGGCCAGCTGTCGTGGTAAGTAGAAGAAATAGAGGATGACTTTCTTTTCCTCCAGAAATGGCAAGTTATTTTTGTTAGTAATTCATAATAGGCTATTAGCTTACCCGTTATAGGCAGTAGATCATCACTCCATGACCTTTGGTATGCTCAATCTACCATGTAATCTTCCTCTAGTATAATAAGAACAACCACTTCAGTTGTCACTCTTAGTTCATTTCATGGTGTCAAATATTTTTATCTTATGTTTTATATAATAATGTGTTTTCTTCTCAATTTTGTGTAGGTTGACGTATAAATTTTTGACGGTTGTGGATAGCTAGAAGGAAAGAGGCGATCGAGCTATTTTTTGGCCTAGAGATATTTGTAAATGGAATGGTTTATTTTGGACTACAAATATTTTGTAAATGGAATAGTTTATTTTGGCGTACAACTACTTTTTCTACATCTTGAATGTTTTAATGACAACTACTTTTTGTACATCTTGAATGTTTTAATGAAATATTTCATATTTTGGCAAACCTTTCCTATATCTTGATTGATCGAAATGGAAGTTGCGATTGAAATTGTTTACGATTTAGCAAGAATTTCTATGGTTATTTATATGTGATACAAAACAGGTTATGAAATATGAAATTCTGTAGCAGATATGAAATATGAAATTCTGTAGCAGATTTATAGCACTCAAAACGTCTAAATGGCCGCAATCATGATATTATATGACAAATGCTATAATAAATCAAACCATCTATAGCGTTCATAAACTATCAATTCATCAAACGCTATAAATCATCTACAGCATTCATAAACGCTATAAATAATCTACAGCACTCGCAGCATTCACAAACATTATAAATAATCTACAGCACTCACAAACGCTATAAACCATCTACAGCATTCTAGAACGCTATAAAGTATTCACAGCATTCACAAACGCTATAAACCATCAACCGCATGCACGAACGCTATAATCCTTCTACAGCATTCAAGAACGCTATAATGTTATAGCGTTCACATGTCTGGACATACTATAGTGTGGGCAATTATAGCAGACAGAATATGCTATAGAAGGATTTCTATAGCGTTCTGCGCATGCAATTGTAGGCCATATTTGTTGTAGTGTATGTATTATATAAATGTGTGTATAAGTGTGTGTATATATATATATATATATATATATATATATATATATATATATATATATGTATATACGTACATAGGTATTTACATATATATGTAAATGTATATATATAATAATAGCAAAAGGAAAACCAGAGAAAGAATAGGGACTCAGCAACAGCATAGGCCACAGGCCCATGTGAAAGACCAACCAAGTAGCTAAATCCCAAATCCCTGGCCGGACCAGCCTAAAATCCTAAGAAGCCCCAAGCAAAATTGACCCCCCCATAAACCCATAGCAGCCGAGAAGAAGCAGTATATATATAGTTATAGAGAGAACCGACAGGGAAAGAGATGATAAACTCGAAAATCCTAACCAACCCCTATCAAATCCTCGCCACAGCATTCCCCTATCCCTGGCGCACCGCCCGACGGCCCTACACTGCTGCCAAGTCACCGAAGTCCAGCTGGACGAGCGCTTGAACGCACGTGCACAGAGGAATTAGCAGCAGCAGCAGCAGTATCCGACCCCCTCACTTCGCAGGTGAAGTTCTCCTCCCACACATATTCGTTTTATGATCTGTAAAGTATTTTAGAAAGCCTGTATAACCCTCTAGGATTCTCGACAATTAGGTTCGAGTTTCATCAAAGTTTTAAGTTGGAAAATCGATGGAAAAATCCCGAAAAAAAATTGTTCGGATTCGAAACAGAGAACCAGTCCAATCATCCATATTGGAAGCCAGTTTTCGAACTATATATTAGGGTTTTCGAAAGTTTAATTTGACACAGTTAAAGGCAACCTAAACGATATTAAAATAAAACCGGTAGTTCTTATTTTCAATTGGTATAAATGAAGTTATTCAATGTTAAAGTGGAAGAAAAATCTATCTTTAAAATTGTGAAATATTGAAAAATCCTTCGATACGACGTACGTCCCGACAATCCGGGCGACGTGGTCACGAACCAAAAGAATCAAAAGGTGCGTATCGGCTTCGTGGACATGTGGACTTTGACGGAATTCAAATTGGTCGTGTGTGCGCGACGAATTTGATGCGTATCCGTCGAAATTCACTGTATCGACCTCTGTGCAAATTTTTCTAATTACTTTGTGCACGCTCATCAGATAGAGAAGAAACTTGCGCCAAAAGGACCTTATTATTTTTTGGTCATGTATGCCAAGTTTGGTCCAATTCTGAGACAGTTGATCGGATCGCCGTTTTGCGGGCCCCACAGTCCGATTCAACGGGCAATTTTGTGCACGGCCTGTCGGAAACCAACTCTGGACATACGGTTGGGTTTGTATCAAAAAACCAGACCTGTTGACATTTAGTTTGATGACTTTAGAGACCATAGACTTTGGCACACTTTTCGGTACAAAGCGGGTCCAACGACGGACATCATTTTGGCCGGAAATTACCGGTTTGCCCCTGTGTCCAGAATTGGACTTAAGAACAGGCAATCCTAGCTAATTTGACTATTTTAAGAATGTTGGCAATGTCAGTTTTAGCTTTCGAAGACTATTGTGAGATTTGACTCCTGTGGCTTATCGTTTTGATGAGATGTATTTGGATCTACATGCAACCACCAGGCAAGATACCTTGCCTCCCTCTACAGTTTAATTTTATGTTTATAGTTTTTTTGTTATTATTGTATTATCATAGATACTCTATTTGTTATAGATTTTATATGAAATATTAGCTTTCTAGTTGACTTGATTTATCTAGTTTCTGCATACCGTGTTCACCAGTTTATGGTCTTGCTTTACTTGATAGTGTAGTTATACTGGACTTGACTATGTCTTGTCTGAGTCATACCTTATCTCACCAGTACCTTGCTTAAGTCGTGTCATAGAATGAGTACGTGTAATTGAACTGCTAAATCCTTGTTATTGTTTTCTCGGTACCAGAGAATCCACACTCGGGACGAGGGTGTTTGCCTTGATTTGTTTACATCAGAAAGTCCACACTCGGGACGAGGATGTCGATTATTTGTACTAGAGAGTCCACATTCGGGATGAGGGTGTTGATTTGACTTGTACCAGAGAGTCCACACTCGGGACGAGGGTGTTTACGTCAGAGTGTCCACACTCGGGACGAGGATGTTATACTTGCACCAGAGAGTCCACACTCAGGACGAGGGTTAGTACTAACCAGAGAGTCCACACTCGAGACGAGGGTTAGTGATTAGTTCAAACCTACGAGTCCACTCGGGACGAGGGTTTGGTATTCCATTGATCTCGTGTTCGCTTGTTCATCGAGCAGTTCAGTTACGTATAGTTGTTCTTGTATTCCAGTTTATAGTCACTTGTTAGTAGCCACTTGTCGTTAGTCACTTGATAGCAGTTTGGTCGTAGTCTCGTGCCATGATAAGTGTCGTTTCTTGTTTATATCCTGTTTATATTATCATGCATGATTAAATTGCTAGATAGACATGTCTATAAGTATCTTTCTATGTCCTCTGAGGACCTGATGATCTCTTCAGGTTTAGTGATTGCATGGAGTTAGCTAGTAGTACTGGATGGCGGATGTGATGATACGCTTGCGGGATTCAGGTATCGTTATTACGTTTGTTATCCTTTCGTGCTTTACATTCCTTATGATGAGATATCTTGCTTATTGATTCAGCTTAGAGACTCTTGTTATATTCCTTGGAGTCTCATCGGACATAAATGCTAGTGGGATGCAGACCATGACCCGTAGTGTTCATTCATATTTTGTACACTTATTATGGATTTGAGATATAGATTTGTTTGCCATGATTTAGCAGTTTACCCTAGCCGTGACAGCGTTTACGTATTCGAGTCGGGCTGGAGCCCGCTTGATGCGTAGCTGACTTGTTCACAAGCTCGCGTCCGAAGAGCGGGTACGGGTTGTGACAAGTTTTTTTGGTGGCCCATGCAGGGCAGAGCATATCGTACCGGTTACGTAACTGTACTGGTACGAGCCTGCGACTATGACTAAACCTTAGAAATCTCAATCCACTCTGCCTTGAAAATTCTCTTAAAAATTTCTCTACCATCTTTGAAACTTCGTATTCATTCTCGATTATTCTTCCTTGCTCTCTCGTACTATTGATTCTCGTCCCTTTTAATTCGAGGTGATGAACGATCCTGATGTCTAGGATTTATCAGAAATTCTTAAGTTATAATGTAATATTGCTTGATTATTGAATATTTAGTTGTTTATGGATATGAGGGATTATAGATGACATATGCCCTAGAGATCGGTTGGTAGAATTGTTAAAACCAGTTGGAATGAGATAAGATTTTAGTGACCGTGTTTTGAGGAGTAGTGTGACCAAAGGTGGGTAGAAGTACTAAAGTATTCAGGTTATAAAATATTTCTGAGAAATTAAATTTGAGGATATTAAGGTGATAATAGACTTTGAATTTTAAAGGATAGTCATGAATTGGAATTTCGAGGACAAAATTATTTTTAAGGTGGGTAGATTTGTAGCCTCCCTTCCCGAAAATTTTAGAATATTTTTATTTATTGATTTGTTTTAAATGGTGATTTTTAGAATTTTATAAATAATTATTTGATTAAATATTACGGTAGATGATTTTAGCCATGATTGAGTTTTGAAGTACCAGATGACCAAGAATCTTGGCACAGATAGTGTAGTCACGTGCTTTGACTAGTGTTTGGCCATGGTAAGGGAATGCCGAGCCATAGTATTTTTCTAACTAGAAAAACCAGGCCAAGTTGCGACTTAACCCCTATAGAACGATTTAATTATTTATTAATTATATTATTGAGTTTTAGGGAACCCGGTTGTACATAACCAGTCCAGATTGGACCCAAATCAAGCCCAAGCCTAAGCCTATGTAGACATACTTTTAGGTGTGTACAAATATTTCCTAACTTTTAGGTGGACTTAATAATATTTTTTTCTAAATATTTGGTTATTCATACAAAATAGGCATTACTAATATTTAGATAGAGTTTTAGAATATTGGTACAATTTTTTAGGACTAGATATGTTCACCAAGATTCTTTTGGTTATTTTAGTGGGTTGATGGTACTATTATTATTATATAGTTATTATTGTAATTTTTTGTATATGCGTATAAATTGTATAAATTGTAAGTATATTATATAAATGTGTGTATTTGTATGTATATATAAATATATTGTATAAATGTGTGTATTTGCAAATATATATATATATATATATATATATATATATATATATATATATATATATATATATATATATATATATATATATATATATGTATGTATTATACAATTGTGTGTATAAGTGTATAAATATATATGTATATATGTACATAGGTATTTACATATATATATAAATGTATATATATAATAATAGCAAAAGGAAAACCAGAGAAAGAATAGAGACTCAGCAATAGCATAGGCCACAGGCCCATGTGAAAGACCAACCAAGTAGCTAAATCCCAAATCCCTGGCCGGCCCAGCCTAAAAGCCCAAGCAGCCCCAAGCAAAACCGACCCCCCATAAGCCCATAGCAGCCGAGAAGAAGCAGTATATATATAGTTATAGAGAGAACCAACAGGGAAAGAGATGATAAACTCGAAAACCCTAACCAACCCCTATCAAATCCTCGCCACACCATTGCCCTATCCTTGGCGCGCCGCCCGATAGCCCTACACCGCCGCCAAGTCGCCCGAGACCGGCCGGCCGAGTGCCTGAACGCGAACGCACAGAGGGATTAGCAGTAGTAGCAGCAGTATCCGACCCCCTCACTTCGCAGGTGATGTTCTCCTCCCACACATATTCGTTTTGTGATCTGTAAAGTGTTTTAGAAAGCCTGTATAACCCTCTAGGATTCCCGACAATTAGGTTCGAGTTTCATCGAAGTTTCAAGTCGGGAAATCGATGGGAAAATCCCGAAAAAAATGTTCGGATTCGAAACAGAGAACCAGTCCAATCATCCATATTGGAAGCCAGTTTTCGAACTATATATTAGGGTTTTCGAAAGTTTAATTTGACACAGTTAAAGACAACCTAAACGAGATTAAAACGCAACTAGTAGTTCTTATTTTCAATTGGTATACATGAAGTTATTCAATGTTAAAGTGGAAGAAAAATCTGCCTTTAAAATTGTGAAATATTGAAAAATCCTTCGATACGACGTGCGTCCCGCCAATTCGGGCGACGTGGTCGTGAACCGAAAGCATCAAAAGGTGCGTATCGGCTTCGTGGACGTGTGGGCTTTGACGGAATTCAAATTGGTCGCGTGTGCGTGACGAATTTTATGCGTATCCGTCGAAATTTACCGTATCGACCTCTGTGCAAATTTTCCATTTACTTTGTGCACGCTCGTCAGATCGAGACAAAACTTACGCCAACAGGACCTTATCATTTTTTTGGTCCTGTATGCCAAGTTTGCTCCAAATCTGAGACAGTTGATCGGATCGTCTTTTTGCGGGCCCATGGTCCGATTCAACGGACGATTTTGTGCACGGCCCGTCGGAATCCAACTCCGGACATACGGTTGGGTTCGTATCAGTAAATTGGACCTATTGACATATAGTTTGATGACTTTAGAGACCATAAACTTTGGAACGCTTTTCGGTACAAAGCGGGTCCAACGGCGGACATCTTTTTGGCCTAAAATTACTGTTTTGCCCCTGTATCCAAAATTGGACTTAAGGACAGGCAATCCTAGCTAATCTGACTATTTTGAGAATGTTGGCAATGTTTGTTTCAGCTTTCGGAGACTATTGTGAGATTTGACTCCTGTGGCTTATCAGTTTGATGAGATATATTTGGATCTACATGCAACCACCAGGCAAGATACCTTGCCTCCCTCTACAGTTTAATTTCATGTTTATAGTTTTTTTTGTTATTATTGTATTATCATAGATACTCTATTTGTTATAGATTTTATATGATATATTCGCTTTCTAGTTGACTTGATTTATCTAGTTTCTGCATACCGTGTTCACCAATTTATGGTCTTACTTGACTTGACATATAGTTATACTGGACTTGACTGTGTCTTGTCTGAGTCATACCTTGTCTCACCAGTACCTTGCTTGAGTCATGTCATAGAACGAGTACGTGTAATTAAACTGCTAAATCCTTGTTATTGTTTTCTTGGCACCAGAGAGTCCACACTTGGGATGAGGGTGTTTGCCTTGATCTGTTTACATCAGAGAGTCCACACTCGGGACGAGGATGTCGATTATTTGCACTAGAGAGTCCACATTCGGGATGAGGGTGTTGACTTGACTTGTACCAGAGAGTCCACACTCGGGACGAGGGTGTTTACATCAGAGAGTCCACACTCGGCACGAGGATGTAATACTTGCACCAGAGAGTCCATACTCGGGATGAGGGTGCCTTGCCGTGAACTAACCAGAGAGTCCACACTCGGGACGAGGGTTAGTACTAACCAGAGAGTCCACACTCGGGACGAGGGTTAGTGATTAGTTCAAACCTGCGAGTCCACTCGGGGCGAGGGTTTGGTATTCCATTGATCTCGTGTTCGCTCATTCATCGAGCAGTTCATTTACGTATAGTTGTTCTTGTATTCCAGTTCATAGTAACCTGTCAGTAGCCACTTGTCGTTAGTCACTTGATAGCAGTTTGGTCGTAGTCTCGTGCCATGATAAGTATCGTTTCTTGTTTATATCCTGTTTATATTATCATGCATGATTAAACTGCTAGATAGGCATGTTTATATGTATCTTGCTATGTCCTTTGAGGACCTGATGATCTCTTCAGGTATAGTGATTGCATGGAGTTAGCTAGTAGTACTGGATGGCGGATGTGATGATACGCTTGCAGGATTCAGGTATCGTTATTACGTTTGTTATCCTTTCATGCTTTACATTCCTTATTATGAGATATCTTGCTTATTGATTCAGTTTAGAGACTCTTGTTATATTCCTTGGAGTCTCATCGGACATATATGCTAGTGGGCTACAGACCACGACCTATAGTGTTCATTCATATTTCGTACACTTATTGTGGATTTGAGATATAGATTTGTTTGCCATGATTTAGCAGTTTACCCTAGCCGTGACAGCGTTTACATATTCGAGTCGGGCTGGAGTCCGCTTGATGCGTAGCTCACATCCGAAGAGCGGGTACGGGTCGTGACAGTGTCCAAGCAAATTCACAGTTATGTACAACCCCCAATATTCTAATGCCAAAGAGGGTTCGGTTTAATTACTTGAGGCAAAGGAGGAAGCATTAGGGCGTTGGATCGTCATGGCGTCAGGTCATCCGCAGCATCACGGGGCATCCGGTCGGAAGGGTTGTCATTAAGGGAGGACTTCGGAGGAGGAGATTGGTGGAGGAGAAAGATGAGGGGATGAGAGGATGAAGAGTATTGGAGGAGGTCAGGTCGCCGAGGGAAGAGGAGGGGGTCGGGTCGTCGAGGAGATCGGAAGGAGAAGGAGGTGGTCGAGAGGAGGAGGAGATCAGTGGAGGAGGGGTTCGGGTTGTCGAGGAGGTCGGAAGGAGGAGGAGGAGGAGGAGGTTGTCGAGGAGGGGTCGGATCGGCGGAGAGGGACGAGGGTCGGGTTGGGGGAAATAAAATTTTGGTTGAAATTTTAGAATAGAAAACTAGAGGGTTTCTGTCCAAATTTAATTTGTGGCTAGCAACGGAATCTTTCGTCGGTATAGTCATACCGACGAAAAAGTGACATATTTAGTGACGTAGTTTTATAACTAATTTTATATTAATTATTACTCACTAGTATGTTGCTAGTCCGTCGGTATATAACGACGAATGTACTTCGTTAGTATCCGTCGTTATTCAGCAGTATTTTTGTAGCGAGTTCACTTACATGTGATACAAGGTTTAGTTGCGTAGAGAAAGGAGACGATCCTCTGTTCTTTTTCTCGCTTATGATCTTTAAAACTAAGATTCTGAAGCTATTTGCATCCGATTTCACAAAAACGATTCCGTCTAGAGCATACTCGGTTGACATGTAGCCACTACATCAATCGTGAATATTATCAAATATATACGGAGATGGCTGATAAAATTAACTAGAAACTTCACATAAAATACTTACTATGTATCGAAAACTTTTTTGTGTTGATGTCACTCTCGTCTCCTCCTAAAATTCTGGCAATATCAAAGTCTAAAATATTTGGATTTATGTCCTTGTTGAGAAGAATGTTGCTAGCTTTTAGATCTGTATGAATAATTCTTAATTTAGAATCATGGTGAAGGTATAGTTCCTTGTTAATGTTTACGTAATTTTAGAAGGGAAGAGTTACCAAACAAGAAAGCATCCAAACTTTTGTTCACCAAGAAGCTGAACAAGATTTCGATTTTGAAGTTTGGCAATAAGTATGACCTCCTTCTTGACTTCCTCGGATCCTTGTAGTGAAGTCTCAGAAAGTCTCTATACTGAAATTTTTCGACTATCACCAAGTATACCCTGTCAAATTAGAAAGTCTCTATTTGGTTCTAGATAGATTGTGTTGAACGTTCTTGCGTATAATCGGACTATACATGATCTCATCTCAAGGTGGAGTTAGGAGCATCCTTTATAAAGTAGTATGGGTGTCAGACATTTGCAAGAAGGTGGATCAGACCTAATGTTGGAGACAACTACATGGATTGACTTCAAAGATGGGTCCGACACGTCCAAAGTGGAGCAAAACTTTGTGATTAGCACATAGTAGTACTGCGGATGAACATGTCAGTTTGGTTATATGAATCAAACGGATCAAGATGACAATATTTTGGATCTCTTAGGTGCTCGGCTGGCGAAAATGAGCAAAGGTAGCTAGTGCCGGACTTTAGATTTTGAGACCTGAGGCAAACTCTAAAAATGGTGCCCTCAAAGCTTAATGTTGATATAGATTTTTTTTTTCATGGACAATGATACAATAGTATTATCAACAAAAAAATTCAGGAAATAAAATAATAAATATAAATATAATATCCAAAATAATGTCATAATAAAATTCTAATAAAACCGAAGATATTCCAAACCAAAAACTAAATTAATGTACTAGGCAAAAAAATAAAAAAAAATCTAATAATGTTTGGGGTAGTTCACATAATAATAATAAAAAGAAAAAGAAAAATATGCAACATATTCTCATGTTCAGTTACCTCCAAGAGGACCAAAAAACACACAAGGGATATTGGCAACGACGAAAGGGTAGAGGAGATTGAGACATATGAGATTGACAATGACGGAAGGGTAGATGAGGCTGAGAGCATCAGACTGTTAAAGTAAAGGAATGGGAAGATAATTTTGACAGCGAGTGCATAATTTTTTTGATTCTGACTAATCGACTTATCTCTTGGTATTCTAGTATATGACGTTTGGATATCCTATAACAAAAAGAAACCTGTTACGATGATCAATGATTATAATGAGTTTGTCACGCCCAGTCCCAAAATATACGGGACCAGGCGTCGTGGCAATGGCCAGCTACGCATTCAACTGGATAATGGTCCGACTTTAATACGTATAAGCAGTCCAGATGAAGTAAAAATCTAAGTATCCAATATAACATCCACAATACTAATCTACAATACTATAAACTTATGAAATAAAATAACTATGGAAGAATGACAAGAAGGCATCACTAACGATACCTGAAAATCCTGAAGAAGTATCCCCAATATTATAGAGCCTAAAAAATCAAGTTGCGCCCTAAAAATAGTAGTCAGTGATCAAGGTGCACACCAAAGATCAGGTTGCGCCACTGATATGAAGCTCAGAGAACAAATTGTGCCACGAATCAGGTTGCGCCATATCTCAGACTGCGCCCAGTCTTGTTGCGCTAAAATCTACGTGGCGCCTGACACCTAATGGTCATCATTACCTGACAGTACTGACGACTGACACCACAGTGAACGAGGAAAATCTCTTCGAATCCCCTGAATTGTGCCGCTCAAACGAAGTTGGTGGATGGTTGTTCTGTACACTTTGTGAGTTGCGCCCAGGCACAATCCAAACAAAATCCTTAGTTGCGCCTAGGCGCAACCTGAATGACTTTTGCTCAGAAGCTGCCACGTGTGAAGGCGCAGCCCAAATCAAGTGTAGGGTGATTTTCGTTGACTGAAGCTCGCGCAACCTGATGAAGTTGAGACAACTTATATTCTAAAGTAGGATGACGTGGCACACATGCCACTAATCTCTCAAGACGTGTCTACTATCCTGTACACGACCATGCGCATCTTAATCACATGATGCCATGTGTCTAAATACAGTTAGTACACGACTTAACAACCGAATGAAAGTTGGCGCAATAGGAGGTCGGCGCAATCCAAGTTGGCACAATCCAGCCTCGCGCACAATCAGAATAACTACTAAAACAGTTATTTCAAGAACTCTATAAATAGAGTTTCCAATCATTGTAAAATAAGCAGATACATATGCACAGAGATCAAGAACTCTTGCAAAAATTGCTGCTATATTCTCCAGAGGCTACAGTCTTCAAGTTTACTTCGTCCAAGGGATAAAGTGATCGTCTTCTGATCAGATTCCTATAGTTGTACTTCCCCAGAATTTATTGTACTTTGTACTCTTTTACAAGTTTGGAATAAACAACTTTTTATTTTTATAAACAAAATGGTGACTTTGCTGGGGACAACTTTCTCCTCCGACGAGAAGGTGACAACTCAATGTGACATTGCGTCGATCGGCAAGACGCAGAAGACTCTGGTTGTTCAAGTCAACCAGACTGCCTACGAGAACATGATCAACACCAAGAGCAACAAACACACGGTGGCTATCGCTAAGAACAGGACTGTGTGGATTCATAAATCTCCTACAGTCGCTGTTTCCCAGGAACAACTTGAGTGCCCAATGACTAGGGTACAATCCGCCTCAGTGGCTCCAGCACAGCCTATTTCTGTTTCTAGGGCACAATCTGCCCATCCTGTTACCCATGTGCAGTCTACTACTATCTTTGCTGCTAAGGCGCAGTCTGTTCAAGCTATTGTCGAGGGGCCGTCTACCCATGTTGCTGCCAAGGTGCCACCAGTAGCCCGTAGGACTATGGCACAACCCAAGCAATCAGCAACCCAGGCGCAGTATGCTACTCTGGCACAAATCAAGGGAACTAGTCTTTTGGCTATTCCCTCTTCTAATTCTCAAGTTCTGAACATTGAGAATTCATGTCCTAGTGCTAATACTAGACAGAATAAAGGGAAAAGTCCTTTGACATTTTTTTATTTGGCACAATCTGTGCCTAAAATGGTCTCACAACAGAACAAAGGGAAACGCTTCTTAGCTAACCCTCTTCAAAATAAAGGAAAGTACCCTTTGGTCTTTCCTCAAACTTCCCTGGTCTATGACTCAGAGAAAGACGTATCAGATTCTATTCCTGTAAACAGAGGTCCTCGGATCTCTGATACCGGAAAGAATACTGATCAAGGAGGTATCTTACCTACCCCTATGGGGGTCTGGTCAAGACCTTCCTACCTTTCAAATTTCAAGATCCAAGCAAGGAAGATTAAATGTATCACAAACAGCGACACCGACAGCAGAATTTTTAGATTTACGTGCTTATCTCAATAGGCGTCAACTAATATCAACTTTGGCAAAACGTAAGAACCCTATGTCAAAGGCCAATCTGCACCAAAAGCTAAAGTTTGAAAAGAAAGACCCAAACACCTATGCTAATGAGTTGAGTACATCTTTGTACACTCAGAAAACTAAACATCTGAAGAATAGGAGACATATTCCTAACATCATTAAGGAATATATTCCTCCAACTTCTTCTCGTCCTGCAGTTATAACTGATTTATGACAACATCTTACACAAAGACGAGAGATTACAGGGATGTCTCCCTTACCTCCAAATTGCGCTTCGAATCGCCACTGCCTTCATGAAGTCGTCATCAACTGTTATTGCCAATCGGCTCGACGATCTGTCTTCGATCGTCTAAACTATGCTTTAACTCCCGAACATATAATAGAAGACAAAGATGAGCTATTATATGCTTCTGTCAACATGATTTCTCAAAGTAATGGGGGTGGAAAACGTACAAGACGTAATACATCCCGTAATCCTAGTCAGCAATACTTAGACTGGATCCATGCATCCAGTGAAGGTGTCTTTCAATACACTCGATCGAGAAATTGACATTTGAACCAAGGTGTTTTTAATCAAGAAGATCTCCCCATTGCTCATGTAGGAGATGACTCTTTCTCAGAGTTTGATACAGATAGTGAAAGTTCTGAACAAACTATCTCATCCATAGCAGCAAGAGAAGTGACGGCATATACCATTACAGAGGATCAAGATGCCTCTGCTTCAACCAGTCAAGAACAACGAATTGTTGTATTAGAAGACAAACTGAAGACCATGGCAGAGATGGTAGCAAGCATGCATACTATAATCGTGGCTCAACATACAGTCCCACCGATTGTAAACCCTGCTACAAATTCTGAGCTTATAGCATCTTCTGTACTTGTTAGTCTGGGGGTACCAACTCCTCAGGTTGGTTCCGTGCCAATTCAAACTGATCCCAGTCAGTCTGGTGCTGGGGGTGGTAATTACCACGCTGTTCCTCCTCCTAACACTCCTAACCAGCCTACCAATTCTCAAACATCAGGAGATGCTAATGAGGCTATAAAACTCTTACGCACTCAGTTTGAAGCCTTCAAGCAGAAGGATGGCTTACAAAGATTGGGCATAAAGCAACCATATCCTACAGAGTGGAAGGAAGTTCCATTTACTCCTAAGTATAAGCTTCCAACCATTATGCTGTTTGATGGCAGCACTTCTCCAAGTCAGTACATCAATCATTTTGAAGTGATGACTGATCAATTACAGCCAAATGATGCTCTCCTTACTAGAGTGTTCGTCGGTTGTTTAGCAGGTGCAGCATATGACTGGTATCGTAGCCTGCCAGATGGCTGCATCACTTCTTTTGTTGGTTTCAAGCAAATGTTCTTGGAACAGTTTTATGGAGGATTTAATAACATGACAATGTCTGCCCTCATTAAAATTAAACAGAGGCACAATGAATCCACAGAGAGTTTCATTGAAAGATTCTGCTGAGAGGCACTCAAAATGCCTTTAGGAACTCTATCTGCTGTAACAATAGACACTTGCAAATCAAACTTGTTGCCTATTATCAGTATGTGGACGGGATCTACATAATTCCAAGATTGGCCTTCTTTTATTATAAATGCAAAAGCGGCGGAAGTCAGTACCGAAAAGTTCAAGCAGTTAGGAGTCCAGATGACTCATCCTAACCAAGATGAGCATTCTACACCCGGGGGTAGTAATTGTAAAACCCCTAAATTTCTACTATTTTTTTTTAATTTGGTACTGATTTAAAATTTTGTATTGTACGTCGCGTAGTCGTATTGTATGTCGCGCACGAAATTTTATTTTTTCGAATTTGCTCGACGAGTGCGATTATGTGCGAGCGTATATATTTTTCTATTTCATAATTTGAAAATAATATGTATAATAAATATTTTAATTATCGTTCCAAAATTTCCAAGTTGGTTATTTTATTTATAAAGACTTCGTTTATACAGTTATAATAATAAATAATTATTCTAATAAAATGGTATGCTAGAAAAGTGTATATTTGTAAATAATATTTGTGCATACATAATTCGTACTTAATTATTAGTTTATTTTGACAATTAATAATGTAATTTTTGAAATTATTATTTATAGTATTTTTGGAAAAGTATATTTCAAAATTATGGTGGCAATTTAAACCTTGATTTGAATTTATATATTTATTTAAATAGTAGATATTTGGAATTTGATTTATCCTATTCGATTTTAAACTAAAATTAATTTGATTTAAATTTGATTTGTATTTGAAATTTGATTATGATTTGGATTTGGATTTGAATTAAATAGATTGAATTATCTAATTTGGGTTTTAAATCTTTTCTAATCCTATCCAATTGGGAATTCCCACATCCTATAAATAGGCAGGTACTCCTCCAACTTTTCATTATTCCTCCATTAATTTCCATAATCTAAATTGTGCACCGTGTCCGTGTTCGTGCCTTTCCCATCCACTATATCTTATTTCTAATACAAATACAGTTATTATCCGAGTCCGACAACCACGGACCTCATCGTCGTCCCCGCGACCGACACTTGGACACGATTCCTAACCTAAGCAAAACCTAAACCTACGACCTTGGTATCCCGCTACAGCCAGCCACCTCGCCGTGCCCAGCGTCTCCCTAACCTCGATCCCCTACACCATCACGATAGCCAGCCACCCGTTCCTCCTCCCGACCGTCATCCGACACCTCAGCCAAAACCCCACCACAACCGTCGTCATCGACACCACCACAGACCCGCCACCATTACACCAGCCTGCCGCCACCATCCGCCATGGCTCATCCCGACCACCGCCACCCAGATAACCAAACAACAGCCCCGGCCACCCTCGCCGTGACCATCACCACCACAGCCACCTACCACACCACCACCGCGACCACTATCGCGGCAGCCCACGTCGCCACCACCCGATAGGAAAAACATAAAATAAAACCCTAACCCTAATCACTCACCTCCGGCTCGCCGGCCACCCTCGTCGTTCCACGAGCTTGGCCGTCGCCGGCGACCGATCCAGCGCCGTAGCCGACCTACTCTTCCCCTTTCCTAGCCGCCGACGAGCTCCCGACCTCCGCCGCTCCATCGTGCTAGGTCCGCCATCGCCACGTCCCCAGGCTTCCCCTGTCGCAGCTCCGTCGGCGTCAGTGCCGAGCGCCCTTCACCGTGTTAACCGCCCGCGCGAGCCGCACACCCCTCCGCGCGCTGAGCCGGAAACCCTCACTCCGGCGTTCCCCGACCTCTCCGGCTAACCCACTTCTCCCTCCGACATCCAGCTCCGCCGAGACTTTCCGCTGCTCCGCCACACTCCGGCCCCTTGCCGACCCAGCCACCGCGCGCCCATCTTCTCCGCCGGACCCCGACCGACAAACCCCCCTTTTTCCCTTTGCTTTCTCTGCTCCCCTCTCTAACCCCTTTCTGTTTCTATCTTATTTTTTTTTCTTTTTTTTTCTTTTTATGTGTTCTCCTCGAAGGAGGAGAACAGGTTTCTCACAGTACACCATTTTTATGTTATTTTTACCATTACTATTATTATTATATTTTTATCAATTTCATTTATACTAATTTATTTCCTGATTATTTATAATAATAATAATTATTATTATTATTATTAATACTTTTATTATTTTATGTTTTTATTCAACAGTATAAAATATTAGTACATTAGTTTATGATTTTGTTAGCTTATTTTTATTTTATTTTTATAGATATACTCATTATTATGATTAGTATTGTTAAAAACTATTATGTTAGAAAATTTAAATATTATTATTGTTATGAATATATATTACAAGTATCTTTCATATAATGGTATGTATACATGTATTATATATTATTTTTAAAGAGTATTATAATTATTTGTAATATTAGTTTTTTTTAAGGGCATAATATTGTGGATATATTTTGTTTTCATCATTAGGGTTACCAATATCAAATTACATTTTAAAAAAAACCAAAATATTTGCAAATCTAGGTTAGAGTAGCCTTAAAAGATATGACTATATATTAAGCATTTCTAAAAATATTTTATATACAATAAGTTTAGTATCTTTTTCAACTACTTATTTTGACAAAAGTATAGCTTTCTACCTAAAACGTTATTTTTATAAAACTTAGAGTATTCTTGCCAAAAATGATTTTCTTGATTTTAAGTATTTTTTCTATGAATATTTTGACTCATAAAAACTAGTTTTTGGTATTATAAATATCTTTTAAATTCGTATATATATTATTATTTTCAACTTCCTTCGATCTTCCTCTAGCCTGTGACTAAGCCCATTATTCCTATTCTCTTGCCAATTCTAAAATACTTTATGTCGACCTTAACTATTCTGACCGTCCCGAACCTAATGGAACTGTCTGTACCACCAACAGAGGTCACCTTGTGTAGTTGTTACCCGAAGTCACAGTTCGTGCCAACAGGGATCATTGCAGTACACCAGGCGTCCTACCAGGCAAGACACCTTGCCATTTGCTGTTTATTTATTTTAGCTCATATTTTATGCATTATTTATTTTTTTATGCAAAATAAACTATAATACATGGCATAACCTGTTAGAACTTACTGTTCATTTATATTTCCTGCTATGTATTATTTTTCTTACACATTAAACCTAGATTTAAGGGACCACCTTTGTGTGTTATATTCATGGCCTTGACACGTTGTACCACGAAGTTGTGTGTCGCATGTAGAATACGGAAGTGCGTGATTGGCTGGCCACCAGTACGTACAAGCCGTGCGATAGGAATAACCGCTAATAGAGGTTGCATGCTAGTTTGACTTAGCTATTATAGAGGTTAATATTGTGGATACAACATAGTAGGCATTGGGCGGAGAGGACAATTCCTTAGCGTATGGGCTTCGATGCACTTTCCCTTTTGTAACCCGTGAACTCCTTCGGAGACACGGGTCAGATTACCCATAATTACTGACGGCCACTGACGATTCTGCGGAACGTCATGCTCTTACTGATAGGGCCTCTGGTTCCCAAGGGGGGACTATGCCGATCCTATTCAGCCAGAGCCCATACGTAGGAAGGATTATTCTTAACTACATTTCACATAGAACGGTAGGCTACCCTATCCGTTAGGTATGAGTACTTTTGGTTTGGGTTCTTGTATCTGACCGTGGCTTGGAACAATAACTTGTCGCGGAATAGTTCGTCACATCTTGTCCTTGTTTGATTGTAGGTGTGACTTACTACTTCGATGAGAAGGTATTGAACCTTGTTGGGGTCCGGATACCATATTAGATTCATAGCATGGAAAGATACGTCGCCGTGAATTAGTTTACCGTCTCCTGTTCTTGTTTGGTTGGGGGGATGGTACGCTCGTTCAATAGGTACGTATTGGACCATGTTATAATTCAATTGACTTATTTATTTGAGCAATATTTATTCAGTTTATATGGCATGATATTATGTGTCTTGTTATATCCCTCTGAGGACCTGGTTATCTCTCCAGGTGTGTGCTATTGTCTTTCACAGGTGTTCTAGCTCTAGCCGTGATCATCGCTATTTCTTCGAGGATGATTGTATTTGGATCGTCTTTGTTTCGCTCGCCAAAATCATTTATTCTATCATGTATTTTCTCTTTACTTGTTGGTAGTGGATTTGTCTCCGCCCAACATATTGTATCAAGACAATTCATTATCATTATATGATATCTTTTATTCATTTATTTTGTGTGGGTGAGATTAGTTATGGTTCTACTGCATTTTATAGCTTATGTATTCATATGAGGTTTCCATATATTGGAGTGTACTTCGTATGGATACAGCTGGCATGTCTACGTTCCTAGTCCTACGTATTTTGGGACTAGGGCGTTACATATTTTTGTGGTGGCCCATGCAGGTCAAGATAAATTGTTTGGTTACTTTACCGTACCAAGCAAGCCTGCGAATAGGATTAGAAGTCTAGGATCTCTTCCACATACTTGACCTTTTTCTTCGATTCCATATTCGACCGACTCATCGATTGCATCTTGCTTGATTTCTTCTATCATTATTCTTATCTTCCCTTCGTGCTTATTAGAGAGTGACCCTACTAGTTAGATGTCCCAAACACCCTTAGCTTAATTCTTTAAGTTGGGTAGAATACCCCACGACTTGACACACCCTTGACCATTAAGGAAATACCAACAGTACTATCTAGACCATAGAGACTAGAGAAATTTAACCCATTTGGTCAACCAAGCCTTGGTCAATAAAACCGTAGAATGACGGTATAGGAATAAACAAGACTTAGATCCATATAACTCTTAGACTATAAATATTGGTTCTTATTTCATCTACCCTCGTGCCTATGATTTACTATCTAGACTAATGATGCTAATATAGCCTAGTATTTGCAAGCTAATTCTTTATCGAGCTTGATCAAGACATATGATATTGAGCGGCCGCTCACTAACATATTGTCTAATCAGAACTGGTGCATGATGGTCTGATCAACCGAGTGCACTTTGGTTCGCTTTTATCTATTATTCTACGTGGATGGAACATAATTAAACTTGGCCTTTAGAATCCATCCACGACTGCCTTGACAATTCCTTTGAAATTATTCGATCGTCTTTAAATCACGTATTCGTACTCAATAACGCCTCCTACGAACTCTATATTGCTTTCGCCTTCACCTATTTGAGAAGGATGAATGCGTTGTACTAGAAACTTCTCTAGCCTTCATATCGATTATGATTATTATCACTCAATATTGCTATATCTTTATCCTCAACTACTCGGCCCTATCACTTAATCGATCTCTTATTCGTGCCTCAACCTACTCTCAAGAACCTATATCTACAAGGTCTCTAATTTATTCTTGAACCCATACCATCCCTCATCGCGCGTTATCTTAACCATTTTTCTCCTTGCGTTAATCCATGATTATCTTCGCCAATATTGAAATCACGACTCTAATGCACGTTTTCATTAAACGTCGTTTCCTTGTCTCGCCCAATGATTTGACTGTGCTTCCTCATCGCTACCCCTTTGTGTCTTCTCACCCCCCTACGAATTCTTAATTTCGAGGACAAAATTCTTTTAAGTTGGGTAGGATGTAAAACCCCTAAATTTCTACTATTTTTTTTAATTTGGTATTGATTTAAAATTTTGTATTGTACGTCGCGTAGTCGTATTGTATGTCGCACACAAAATTTTATTTTTTCGAATTTGCTCGACGAGTGCGATTATGTGCGAGCGTACATATTTTTCTATTTCATAATTTCAAAATAATATGTATAATAAATATTTTAATTATCGTTCCAAAATTTCCAAGTTTGTTATTTTATTTATAAAGCCTTCGTTTATACAGTTATAATAATAAATAATTATTCTAATAAAATGGTATGCTAGAAAAGTGTATATTTGTAAAAAATATTTGTGCATACATAATTCATACTTAATTATTAGTTTATTTTGACAATTAATAATATAATTTTCGAAATTATTATTTATAGTATTTTTGGAAAAGTATATTTCAAAATTATGGTGGCAATTTAAACCTTGATTTGAATTTATATATTTATTTAAATAGTAGATATTTGGAATTTGATTTATCCGATTCGATTTTAAACTAAAATTAATTTGATTTAAATTTGATTTGTATTTGAAATTTGATTATGATTTGTATTTGAAATTTGATTATGATTTGGATTTGGATTTGAATTAAATAGATTGAATTATCTAATTTGGGTTTTAAATCTTTTCTAATCCTATCCAATTGGGAATTTCCATATCCTATAAATAGGCAGGTACTCCTCCAACTTTTCATTATTCCTCCACAAATTTCCACAATCCAAACTGTGCACCGTGTCCGTGTCCATGCGTTTCCCATCCACTATATCTTATTTCTAATACAAATACAGTTATTATCCGAGTCCGACAACCCCGGACCTCATCGTCGTCCCCGCGACCGACACGTGGACACGATTCCTATCCTAAGCAAAACCTAAACCTACGACCTTGGCATCCCGTTGCAGCCAGCCACCTCGCCGTGCCCAGCGTCTCCCCAACCTCGATCCCGCACACCATCACGATAGCCAGCCACCCGTTCCTCCTCCCGACCGTCATCCGATACCTCAGCCAAAACCCCACCACAACCGTCGTCATCGACACCACCACAGACCCGCCACCATTACACCAGCCTGCCGCCACCATCCGCCGTGGCTCATCCCGACCACCGCCACCCAGATAACCAAACAACAGCCCCGGCCACCATCGCCGTGACCATCACCAACACAGCCACCTACCACACCACCACCGCGACCACTGTCGCGGCAGCCCACGCCGCCACCACCCGATAGGAAAAACATAAAATAAAACCCTAACCCTAATCACTCACCTCCGGCTCGCCGCTCCACGAGCTTGGTCGTCGCTGGCGACCGATCCAGCGCCGTAGCCGACCTACTCTGCCCCTTTTCTAGCCGCCGACGAGTTCCCGACCTCCGCCGCTCCATCGTGCTAGGTCCGCCATCGCCACGTCCCCAGGCTTCCCCTGTCGCAGCTCCGCCGGCGTCAGCGTCGAGCGCCCTCCACCGCGTTAACCGCCCGCGCGAGCCGCACACCCCTCCGCGCGCTGAGCCGGTACCCCTCACTCCGGCGTTCCCCGACCTCTCTGGCTAACCCACTTCCCCCTCCGACATCCAGCTCCGCCGAGACTTTCCGTTGCTCCGTCGCACTCCGCCCCCTTGCCGACCCAGCCACCGCGCGCCCATCTTCTCCGCCGGACCCCGACCGACAAACCCCCCTTTTTCCCTTTGCTTTCCCTGCTCCCCTCTCTAACCCCTTTCTGTTTCTATCTTGTTTTTTTTCTTTTTTTTCTTTTTATGTGTTCTCCTCGAAGGAGGAGAACAGGCTTCTCATAGTACACCATTTTTATGTTATTTTTACCATTACTATTATTATTATATTTTTATCAATTTCATTTATACTAATTTTTTTCCTGATCATTTATAATAATAATAATTATTATTATTATTAATACATTTATTATTTTATGTTTTTATTTAACAGTATAAAATATTAGTACATTAATTTATGATTTTGTTAGCTTATTTTTATTTTATTTTTATAGATATACTCATTATTATGATTAGTATTGTTAAAAACTGTTATGTTAGAAAATTTAAATATTATTATTGTTATGAATATACATTACAAGTATCTTTCATACAGTGGTATGTATACATGTATTATATATTATTTTTAAAGAGTATTGTAATTATTTGTACGATTAGTTTTTTTTATGGGCATAATATTGTGGATATATTTTGCTTTCATCATTAGGGTTACCAATATCAAATTACATTTTTTTAAAAACCAAAATATTTGCAAATCTAGGTTAGAGTAGCCTTAAAAGATATGACTATATATTAAGTATTTCTAAAAATATTTTATATACAATAAGTTTAGTATCTTTTTCAACTACTTATTTTGACAAAAGTATAGCTTTCTACCTAAAACGTTATTTTTATAAAACTTAGAGTATTCTTGCCAAAAATGATTTTCTTGATTTTAAGTATTTTTTCTATGAATATTTTGACTCATAAAAACTAGTTTTTGGTATTATAAATATCTTTCAAATTCGTATATATATTATTATTTTCAACTTCCTTCGATTTTCCTCTAGCCTGTGACTAAGCCCATTATTCCTATTCTCTTGCCAATTCTAAACTACTTTATGTCGACCTTAACTATTCTGACCGTCCCGGACCTAATGGAACTGTCCGTACCACCAACAGAGGTCACCTTGTGTAGTTGTTACCCGAAGTCGTAGTTCGTGCCAACAAGGATCATTGCAGTACACCAGGCGTCCTACCAGGCAAGACACCTTGCCATTTGCTGTTTATTTATTTTAGCTCATATTTCATGTATTATTTATTTTCTTATGCAAAATAAACTATGATACATGGCATAACCTGTTAGAACTTACTGTTCATTTATATTTCCTGCTATGTATTATTTTTTTTACACATTAAACCTAGATTTAAGAGACCACCTTTGTGTGTTGCATTCATGGCCTTGACACGTTGTACCACGAAGTTGTGTGTCGCATGTAGAACACGAAAGTGCGTGATTGGCTGGCCACCAGTACGTACAAGCCGTGCGATAGGAATAACCGCTAATAGAGGTTGCATGCTAGTTTGACTTAGCGGTTATAGAGGTTAATGTTATGGATACAACATAGTAGGCATTGGGCGGGGAGGACAATTCCTTAGCGTATAGGCTTCAATTCACTTTTCCCTTTTGTAACCCGTGAGCTCCGCCAGAGACGCGGGTCAGATTACCCATGATTACTGACGGCCACTGACGATTCTGCGGAACGTCATGCTCTTACAGATGGGGCCTCTGGTGCCCAAGGGGGGACTATGCCGATCCTATTCAGCCAGGGCCCATGCGTAGGAAGGATTGTTCTTAACTACACTTCACATAGAACGGTAGGCTACCCTATCCGTTAGGTACGAGTACTTTTGGTTTGGGTACTTGTATCTGACCGTGGCTTGGAACAATAACTTGTCGCGGAATAGTTCGTCACATCTTGTCCTTGTTTGGTTGTAGGTGTGACTTACTACTTCGATGAGAAGGTATTGAACCTTGTTGGGGTCCGGATACCATATTGGATTCATAGCATGGAAAGATACGTCGCCGTGAATTAGTTTACCATCTCCTGTCCTTGTTTGGTTGGGGGGATGGTACGCTCGTTCAATAGGTGCGTATTGGACCATGTTATAATTCAATTGACTTATTTATTTGAGCAATATTTATTCATTTTATATGGCATGATATCATGTGTCTTGTTACGTCCCTCTGAGGACCTGGTTATCTCTCCAGGTGTGTGCTATTGTCTTTCGCAGGTGTTCTAGCTCTAGCCGTGATCATCGCTATTTCTTCGAGGATGATTGCATTTGGATCGTCTTCGCTTCGCTCGCTAAAATCATTTATTCTATCATGTATTTTTCCTTTACTTGTTGGTAGTAGATTTGTCTCTGCCCAACATATTGTATCAAGACAATTCATTATCATTATATGATATCTTTTATTCATTTATTTTGTGTGGATGAGATTAGTTATGGTTCTACAGCATTTTACAGCTTATGTATTCATATGAGGTTTCCATATATTGGAGTGTACTTCGTATGGATACAGCTGGCATGTCTACGTTCCTAGTCCTATATATTTTGGGACTGGGGCGTTACAGTAATTGCCAGAATAACTGCAAGAATAAGGAAACATTAGCTATTAATCTCAAAGGCAAAGAGTCTTTGGCTGTCAATATTACTCAGACGGCATCCACTCCATCAGCACCACTGCAAAAGTCAACTCGTCCAAAAGAATAGTATTATTTCGATGAAGATGATACTTTAAGCATCTTCGATTGCTTGATGAAAAGTAATAAGCTTCAGCTTCCAGAGGCAAAGCGACCAGAAGAAGTTGGTAAAACTGATCACCCTAAATACTGTATTTATCACAGATTTATAGGGCATCCAACCAGAGACTGTTATGTGCTCAAGGGCAAAATCCAAGAGTTGGTCAACTCTGGAGCAATTACTCTGCAGCAGGATGAGAAAACGGTGACTGCTAATGTAGTTTCTCTTCAATTTGATGATTTTCCACCACAACTTGTACAAGATGGTGTTGTCCCCATTCCAAGGACTACTTTTGAAATCGTGAATATACCATCTCCTCAAAATGAAGGTTTTGTTCCCTATCCACTGACAGAGGAGAGATCATATGGATTCATCCAGATCTGGTGGCAGAATTTGAAACGCCTTCCTCTTCTAAGCAAAAGAAGCATTCCAAGTCCAAATCTAAGAATTGCAATATGGTATCCTTTGAACCAGTAACAGAAGAAGAAATTCTAATGGACACTAGATCTGGGAAACCCTATCTTCGGAAGTATTCTGAAAATCAAGAGAACCCTGCTCCATCACCGGATACTCCTCCTTCATTATCTTTTTCTGCTGAAAATATACCATCTATATCCTTACCGGTGGTTGAACCATCTCCTCCTAAACCAATATCAGTAGACAAAGGAAAGCAACCTGTTCGCTTTGACAAAGCACTGAAGAAGTCCTCATCTCTTGAACTTGAAAAGCCTTACAATTTTGACATATTGGCTCAATTGGCTAATACTCCGGCAAGATTGTCAATCTTTGAACTTTTACGTCTCTCAAAAGAAACTCGTGAGACATTAAGTGAAGCCTTGACGCAGGCTGATGCTTGTCTGACTCTTCTCAAAAAGCCTGAAAAGGAGCCAGTCAGCTGTGCACATTGTCATAGTATATTCGAACTAATGCCCAATATCACTTTTACACAAGATGACATGTTGTTAGAAGACAATCGTCATGATCGTCATCTCTATTTCACGGGGTATGTAGACACCATGAAAGTCGATCGCATTTTGATTGACCCCGGATCTGTACTTAGCATTATACCGAAGTCTTTATTGGATGCTTTAAAGATCCCAGTGCACAATCTTCCTACAACTATCACTACCATCCTGGGGTTTAATCAAGGAAGGAGTGAACCTTTAGGGAAGATACGCCTAAAACTTTAAATTGGCAATCTTCGTACAAAGGTAACTTTCTATGTTATAAACAATCATGGCTCATACAACGCTTTGTTGGGAAGACCATTCCTTCATGAACACAATATTGTACCCTCTACGCTCCATCAATGTTTTAAATATGTGGATGGTAATGGAGAAGTCCAAAAAAAGGTTGCAGATCTGAATCCTTTCAAAGGATTTAAAGTATACTGCAACGATTCTCGTAAGTACAAGAAGGAATTCATAAAAGTAGTACTAGCAATGGACACAGATAAAGAACAAAAGAGTGTACCAAATGATACTCTGGTGATTCATGTCAAAGGACGCACCTCATGTCTTCAGTCTTCCAAACCACTTACTATCTATCTTCCATCCCATGAGAAGAAACCTAAGAGTGATAGTCAAGAACAAAGGGAGCTCACCTCTTTTGAACTGCTTGTAATCGATCATCGTCGTAAGAAGTTCCTCTCTCCTTCTCGTTCTTCTTCTCCCCCTCTTGTCATCAATCTGACTAAGCCTGCTAAGGCTAAAGTTCCTGTTGTAAATGATGGTATAAAAATCAATAAAGCATCTCCTTTGCAGTATACTGATGTATTTTACTATACTCAGTGTTATTTGGATATGCTAGATAACTTTAAACCACTTACAATAGAAGTCGTATCATCTCTACGAAGTATGGTATCACTGGATTCAATACAAGAGTCGTACTTCTTAGTACCATCTCGAAAGAAAGATAAAAAGCCTATATTCTTCAACAAGAGAGAAGAACCAAAAATCATGCTCTATAATGATAATAGAGATGATACAGGAAGGCTACAATTACGATGCTAAAGTCCACAATCCAAAGCAATCATCCGCAAAATGGGCTATGATTTCAGAACAGGCCTCAACAATGGTAAAGGAAGGCGAACTCCCCTTCGTATTGCTGTTCTAAAAGGAAAATCATAATAATATCACAGTAAATCGAAGCGGGGCTTAGGTTATGCTTCACCTCTCCCAACTCCAGAACCTTCTGAATCTGATGAGGAAGAACGATCTAACTCTCCTGATTCTATCTCATAGGATTCTGACACCAGCATTGGTTATGTTCATAGGGTGATGGTATCTTCTAACATGCTGTCCGCCGAATTCTCAGAAGAAGATGAAGATGACATTGAAGAAGCTCCTGAAGTGGACCCTTGGGCACAAAAGATGGACAATCAGTGGGAACTTCGTTTTGAACAACGAGAGCCACCTACTGAGGATCAACTAGTCCAAGCCGACATTGGAGAGAAGGGCGTAGCACGACCAATCTTCATTAGCAAAATCTCCCAGAGGATGATAAATAAGAATTAATTCACCTTATTCATGAATACATTGATGTCTTCGCCTGGAGTTACGAAGATATGCCAGGATTAGATCCTCAAATTGTAACTCACAAGCTTAATATTTTGCCGAATGCCAAACCGATCAAACAACAACAACGGCGATTCAAGCCTGAAATGATGGATGCAATTGATGATGAAGTCAAGAAGCTTATAGCTTGCGGTTTTATCAGAGAAGAACAACATCCCGACTGGGTAGCCAACGTCGTCCCAGTCCTGAAGAAGACTGGAAAAGTTTGAGTTTGCATAGATTTTCGGGATCTCAATGATGCTTGCCCTAAAGACGAATTCCCTCTCCCAATTACTGATGTCATGATCGACAATACATGTGGATTCGAACAATTTCTTTCATGGATGGGTTTTCTGGATATAATCAAATCCGGATAAATCCTGAAGATGAGAAACATACTTCGTTTTGTACTCCTCGGGGAGTGTATTGTTATATAGTCATGTCGTTTGGTCTAAAGAGCGCAGGTGCAACCTACCAGCGAGCTATGAGTACTATCTTTCGTGATCATTTACGAAAGATTGTCGAATGCTATATTGACGATATTGCTGTCAAAAGTCATCTCAAAGAAGATCACATTCAAGATTTACGAACTATTTTCAATCTAATGTGCCAGCATCAACTCAAAATGAACTCCACCAAGTCTTTCTTGGGTGTCTCTAGTGGTAAATTTCTCGGCTTCGTCATTACCTCTAAGGGTATACACGTTGATCCCGAGAAGATCAAAGCCATTCAAGAGATGCATCCTCCACGCAACCTAAAAGATCTACGAGGATTCCAAGGTTGGCTTGCATACATTAGGCGGTTCATTTCGAATTTATCTGGATGTTGCAGACCATTTACTCAATTAATGAAGAAAGGTGTATCTTTCGTTTGGACGGAAGAATGTCAACGAGCATTTGATGACATAAAGCGGTAATTAATGAGTCCATCGGTTCTTGTACCACCGATCTCAGGAATACCTTTCTTAATGTATGTCCGGGCAATGGATCATTCATTGGGAGCTTTTCTAGCTCAAAAGAACAAGGAAGGTCATGAATAGGCTATCTACTCTATTAGTCGAACGATGATTGGAGCTGAACATCGTTATAGTCCGGTGGAGAAGGAATGCTTAGCCTTATTTTCGTTGTTCAGAAGACGAGACATTACATCATAGGCCAAACTATTTATGTCATATCTCGAGTCAATCCTCTTCGAGTCTTAATAAAGAAGCCAAGTACACTCAATTCTAGACTTGCCACATGGGCCATATTATTAACACAATATGATATGGTTTATGTTCCTCAAAAGTCTGTGAAAGGCCAAGCACTTGCTGACTTTTTAGCAACTCATCCTGTCCCTGAAACATCTAAACTCTATGATGAGATTCCAGACGAAACTTTGGAATCAAATATGATCTCAGAAGAATTTCCTACTTGGAGGTTATTTTTTGATGGAGCATCTAGAATTGGACCAGGAGGTACTCTTGTTGCTGGAATGGAAATTGTCTTCGTTTCACCAGATGGGTTAGCTATTCAAAGGGCTTACTCTTTAGACGAATCATGCTCTAACAATGTAGCAGAATACAATACTTTGCTCATCGGACTACAATTGGCCAAACAATTGGATATTGAATATCTCGAAGTATATGGTAATTCTAAGCTGATTGTCAATCAGGTTAGAGGTATATATGAAGTTCGACATCAAGATTTGGTGCCCTATCATGAAGCAGCAATCAGGATAGCTTCCTAATTCAAAGGGTTCTTTATCGAACATGTACGCCGTGCATGCAATACAGAAGCAGATGCCTTAGCTAACTTGGCTACGGTGTTGGCAATTCCAGTCAAAAGACAACAAATGGTTGTTATCTCTAATAGAGAACTATTTTGTGTTGAAAATAACTACAACATTGAATTCAGCAATCTAACTGAAGTCAATTTTATTAACGAAGACTGGAGAACACCTTTTATTGATTTTGTAGTACATGACATATTACTAGAAGATCCCAAGGAAGCCACAAGTATTCGTCGCTGATCGCTTCGATTCTATTATAATCATACTACTAAAACTCTCTATCGAAGAACTTTTGATGGATTGCTTTTGAGATGTCTCGCTGGTGACGAAGCAAAGCAGATATTGCGTGAAGCTCATAATAGCGTTTGTGGAGCACATCAGCCTGGTCCTAAATTATAGGATCGTATCGGACGTATGGGTTACTACTGGCCCTCAATGGTGTCAGATGCTATTGATAATGCAAGAAAATGTCGTGTATGTCAAATTCATGCGAATTTTATCTACCAACCGTCAGAATTTCTTCATCCAACTGCTGCCTCATGGCCCTTCGAAGCTTGGGGCATGGACATAATTCGTCCTATTAATCTTCCTTCCTCTAAAGGACATCGGTTCATCTTATCTATAACTGATTATTTCTCCAAGTGGGCAGAAGCTATACCTTTGGCTGAAGTAAAAACTAGTAGTGTTATCAACTTCATTAAACATCATGTGATATACAGGTTTGGTGTCCATCGCCGAATCATCCATGATAATGGGCCGCAATTCATCAGCCAGAAGTTTAATAGGTTCTGTGATGACAACAGAATCAATAATATTGCCTCGACAGCCTATAATCCTACGGCTAATGGGTTGGCTGAAGCATTCAACAAGACCATTATCAAACTCCTCAAAAAGTTTGTCTCTATCAACATACGTAATTGGAGTGATAAACTTGGAGAATGTCTATGGGCATATCGCACTACTGTCCGTAATCCTACAGGTTGCACACCTTTTTCTCTAGTATATGGATGTGAAGCTGTCCTACCCCTAGAAATTTAAATTCCATCATTGAGGATCGCTATTGCTAACGAACTTACTATAGAAAACAACGATCGTCTTCGGCTTCAAGAGTTAGAGGCGCTCGATGAGAAAAGGTTACTGGCTCAACTGCATATTAAACTTTATCAAGCCCAGATCTCAAAAGCTTTCAATCGCAAAGTCAGAGTGCAAACATTTCAAGAAGACGAGTTGGTTCTCACAGTCAGACGTCCTATTTCTATGACACATATGAGCAATGGCAAGTTCGAGGCAAAGTGGGAAGGGCCGTATGTGGTAAACAAAGTCTTCTCCAATGGAGCCTATCAATTAACAGATATGGATGGCAGAGTTGCCACTACCAAATTACAGTATTTTAGCGACGGCCATTTAGCGACGAAAATTTTCCGTCGCTATTACCGTCGGATCACCGACGGATTTGTGACAAAATACCGACGGAAAGCAGTGGACAATTTTTTTTATTTTTTATGTCCATATCCGTCGGTACGCCGTCGATAGGTCATCGGCCAAGTAGCGACGGTTTTATATCCGTCGCTAGAACGTCGCATATTTTGGCGGCAAAAGCCTAAAATATTGGCGCGAGATTTGACTGACGACTTAGCGACGGAATAATCCGTCGCTACTCTGGCGTGAGATTTACTGACTACTTAGCGACGGAATAATCCGTCGCTACTCCGTCGCTAATTTCTGTACCCTAACTTAAATTGAACCGACGGGGGGGAAATTTTCATTCCTCCCAAAACACTCTCTCTCTTCCCTCTCCCTCTCTCCGACGATCTCGCTCTCTCCGACCGGCGATCTCCCTCTCTCTCTCTAAGGTATGCTCTCTCTCCCCCCTCTCTCTCTCTCTCTATCTCCCTCTCTCTCTCTCTCTCTCTTTTACGATTTGGGGGGTTGGGGGGCTGTCGTAGTGGTCGGAGAGGGTGTAGGACAGGGGGGTTTCGGGTATGGGGTGGGGTGGTCGGGGCAAGGGTGGAGTGGGGTGGTCGGGGGCAGGGGGGTCGGGGGGGGTAGGGCAGGGGTGGGGGGTGGTCTGGGCAGGGGGGGTTCGGGTAGGGGGTGGGGTGGTCGGGGCAAGGGTGGGGTGGAAGAGGGGGCAGGGGGGGTCGGGGAGGGGGTCGGGCAGGGGTGGGGGGGTGGTCTGGGCAGGGGGTGGGAGTGGGGGTCGGGCAGGGGTTGGGGGAGGGTCGGGCAGGGGTTGGGGAGGGTCGGGGCAGGGGGGCAGGGGGTGGGAGAGGGGGTCTGGCAGGGGTTGGGGGGGGGTCGGGGCAGGGGGGGCAGGGGGGTGGGAGAGGGGGTCGGGCAGGGGTTGGGGGGGTCGGGCAGGGGTTGGGGGGGTCGGGGCAGGGGGGGCGTAGGAGGGACTCTGGAGTCCCCGCGCAGGAGTCCTCCTCCTCCTCTCCCATAGACACACACACACACGGACACACACACACACACACGGACACACACACACACGGACACACACACACAGACACACACACACACGGACACACACACACAGACACACACACACACGGACACACACACACACATGCACACACACGGACACACACACACACACACACACACGGATACACACACACACAGACATATATATATATATATATATATATATATATATATATATATATATAGGCATAATTTTAAGTAATTTATTAATAATATATATATATATATATATATACACAGACACACGTCGTGAAGTCTAGTACATATATTTGATTAGCTAAGGTAGAAGTTTAGCCTAATTAAGGTTAGTTTTGACAGAGTTGACTTGGACTCCTAATTTGACCTAGAACTAGCCTAGTTGACCTATTTGTATTTCGATTGATATCATATGAATAGTTTGCCTAAGATTTGATTGGGTTGATTTTAATGTGTGGGTAAATTAGTTTACCTTATTTTAGAGTATGACTACGTAGCTAGTGTGTAGAGTAGTATATGGTTACTAGATCCTAGTGTAGAGTAGTATGTAGAGGAGTATGGCTACTAGTGATATATAGATATGTAGGTCCATGTGTATCTGTATCGGACTATCGCTATCGGTATCGAACTATCGCTATCGGTATCGGACTATCGCTATCGGTATCGAACTATCGGTATCGGACTATCGCTATCGGTATCGTACTATCGCTATCAGTATCGACCGTATATACTTAGTATCGGGCGTAGAGGATTAGTATCGATCAGTATATAGGTTTGGGTTAAGATCAAGGTTCAAAGTATCGGTATCGGAATAGTAGGCCGAATAGGAGGCCGAGATAGTCGAATGAGAAGAAGGGAAGAAGGGAGGAGCAGATGGGTCCAGAGCCATGGTGGAGGAGGAGAAGTAACATGAGAGCAGTTTCCGCCGTAACATCTCCTGGCTCTGCTGGCAACTGAAGTCCAGATGCTACAAAGGACGATCCTTCGCTGAAATCGACTACAACACCCATCAGTTCAAGTTCATTCCTATATGAGTAGATTCCAATGCCATAGAAGCCATCAGTTTGTTAACCTTCCTCTATGGCATTGGAATATACTCATATAGGAATGAACTTGAACTGATGGGTGTTGTAGTCGATTTCAGCGAAGGATCGTCCTTTGTAGCATCTGGACTTCAGTTGCCAGCAGAGCCAGGAGATGTTACGGCAGAAACTGCTCTCATGTTACTTCTCCTCCTCCACCATGGCTCTGGACCCATCTGCTCCTCCTTTCTTCCCTTCTTCTCATTCGACTATCTCGGCCTCCTATTCGGCCTACTATTCCGATATGCGTTTGATACGGTCTACCTAACCTATATACTGATACTAATCTGATACTCTCTGATATTAAGTACATCCGGCTTACTAGCTAGCGGATCCACCAGTTACATGATTATATACTAATTATGTTAGATTGTGATACTAAGTAGCCTCGTCGTAGGCCTAGCGTGTTATCCACAAGTTTAGTTTTTATTACGATATGAGTATCGGTATCGGGCTATTAATTCTTATGTTTAGTTTGTCTTACGATACAGATATTCACATCAAATCGAGCATGAATCGTTACTTTGTTGATCGTACATGGATGTACAAACGATAACACGAGAGCAGAATTGGTGTGAGTGACGATTTTTAGGCAGGTGTGGAAGTATTTCTTAAGTATGCCATGAGCAAAACTCAGTACATGGACGATAACAAAATCAAGTGTCCATGTGTTAATTGTCATAATAGACGTTTCGAAGAAGTGATGACTGTGAGAGATCCTTTGACCCGTAAGGGTTTCGTACGTGATTACGGCCTGTGGTCATAAGGTGAATTATATTCAGAAAGACAGGCTGCAGAAGCTGGTACTTATACTTTTGATGATAATGCTGCAACAGATGTCCTCGAAGACGACGGATGCTCTGTGGATTATGGAGACATGCAGAACCTTGCACGAGATATGGTGTATGCTGCGGCAGGGCCTAATTTTGATCCGGAGGATCCTAATCCCGAGGCAAAGGAGTTCTATGATATGTTTAAGGACGCATATACTCCTCTATATCCTGGTTGTGAGACTCATTCCGCACTGTCAGTGACGATGCGGTTGTTGAACATAAAGTCTAATTTTAACTTGCCACAAGCTTGCTATGATCGGATCACACAATTAACTAATGAGGTGTTACCGAAGGAATCAAAAGAGCTCCCAAGAAACTTCTACAAGTCAAAGATGATGGTCCGACAACTGGGACTGGGGTACGAGAAGATAGATTGCTGTTGCAACGGATGCATGTTGTATTACAAAGAGAATTGCGTATTAGAAAGTTGTTGGTTCTGTAATGCGGATCGTTACAAGACAGTACAGGGAAAAGGAAAGTCAACTAGAAAACGACGTCCTTACAAGTATATGCATTACTTGTCGATCACGAAGCGCTTACAGAGGATGTATATGTCTCTGAATACAGCAGAACACATGACGTGGCACAGTGAAGATCGCATAAAGGACGAAGGAGAATTGTCACATCCTTCGGATGGGGAGGCGTGGAAATATTTTGATTTGTGTCATCCAGATTTTGCTGCAGAGCCTAGAAATGTACGTCTGGCGCTATGTTCTGATGGCTTCGCCCCTTTCGGACAGTCGGGATCTCAATACTCATGCTGGCCGGTCATTCTTACCCCTTACAATCTGCCACCATGGATGTGTATGAAGACTCCTTATATGTTCTTGACAGCTATCATACCCGGTCCCAAAAATCCGACAAAGAACATCGATATATATTTACAGCCGTTGGTGGATGAGCTGAAACAGTTGTGGGAGATCGGCGTCACGACCTATGATATTTCCAGAAAATAAAACTTTCAGATGAGAGCTTCACTCATGTGGACAATCAATGATTTTCCAGCATACGGTATGCTGTCGGGATGGAGTACGCACGGCAACATGTCTTGTCCGATATGTATGGAAAATAGTAAGGCGTTCCGCCTTAGACATGGAGGAAAAACTTCTTTCTTTGACTGTCACCGTCAATTTCTGCCAACGAGACATCCTTGGCGAAAGAACAAGGACGCGTTCAGATATGGAAAACAAGAATTTTCTGAACCTCCTGCCAGATTGTCGGGATACGATATTTGGGAAGATGTAAAGGAATTGCCCACCGCAATGGAAGATCCATCAAACAATCGTGTCGAGGGGTTCGGACAAAGCCATAACTGGACCAAACGGAGTATCTTCTGGGACTTGCCTTATTGGAAAGATAATCTTATTAGACATAATCTTGATGTCATGCATGTCGAAAAGAATGTGTTCGATAATGTCTTCAATACCGTTATGGATATTAAAGGAAAGACGAAGGACAATCCAAAAGCAAGACAAGACATGGCTGAGATATGCAAACGTCATAATCTAAACTTGATACAAAGGGGAGCTGGTGGACAAGTAACTAAGCCGATAGCGCCATACGCATTGAGCAAGGAAGATAGATTAATAATCTGCAAGTGGATATCTACTTTAAGATTTCCCGACGGCTATGTGTCGAATTTGTCTAGATGTGTTGATCTCAATGAACGCAAGCTAACAGGAATGAAGAGTCACGACTGCCACGTATTTATGGAAAGATTACTGCCCATTGCGTTGAGAGAGTTGTTGCCTTCTGCTGTATGGGTTCCGTTGGCCGAGCTGTCTACATTCTTCAGGGATATCTGTTCAACTAAGCTCACGGTGCAACATATGATATAACTTGAGGAGAAGATTGTCTTAACAATTTTCAAGTTAGAGAAAATATTTCCACCGGGTTTTTTCGACAGTATGGAGCATCTACCGATTCATCTAGCATACGAAGCCCGTATCGGTGCATCTGTTCATTATCGATGGATGTACCCCTTTGAAAGGTAAATAAAAATTGATATAATTTAAGTAGATTTTACAATTCATTGTTAATTCTCAAGATAATTTGTCTCTCTAGGTATCTACATCATCTAAAGAAGAAAGTTGGCAACAAGGCTCATATAGAGGCTTCGATATGCGAAGCATATCTTATCGAGGAGGTGTCAAACTTTTGCTCCATTTATTTCGATACTCATGTTGAGACAAATCGAAATAGACCTCAAAGGAATGACGAAGATGTTGAGGAAGGAGGTATATTCAATTTAAGGGGCAAGCCTATTGGGGCTAGTAAGAAACGGTGGTTGAGTGACGATGAGTATGATGCCGCTCACCGATATGTCTTGTTAAATTGTGACATACAAGAAGTGAGAGATTTGGAGAAGTAAGTGACTACACCTCGTTATAATCTCTAATTTGGTGAGGTAAGTGACTACACTAATTTTTATTCTCTCTAACAGTATATTTAGAGATGAAGTCAAAATAAGGACACCCGATATTACCGATGAGCGACTTCAAAGAGAGGTTGATTTTACCTTTCCATCATGGTTTCGAGATTACGTAAGTAACTGAGATAATATGTTATGCGGCTACCATTTAAATATATATATGCAACTAAAATATTTAAAGTTTACAGGTTTTATTAGCTGAACCAAGTACACTCACAAATGAGAGCATTCGTTATTTGTCATTGGGACCGAAGAAGCATGCAAAGACTTGGCCCGGCTATGTCGTTAATGGCTTCAAGTTTAAGACAACTCAACATCCTATAAATGCCGAATTTCTCAATGACGGCTTCAGTACGAAGGATTCTGGTGTTTGCATAAGAGGCACAATCTATGACGACGAGCCGGACTTTGACTATTATGGAGTGCTTCGGGATATTATAGAATTACAATATAGTGCCCCATTTGATATGCATATTATTATGTTCAAATGTGAGTGGTTCGATACGACACCAAATATCGGTTGGAGAATCGATAAACAATTTGGATTCGTCGATATAAATCATCGCAGGAGGTATAGAGGGTCTGACACGTTTGCGATAGCAAGTCAGGCTGTTCAAGTCTACTATACAAGCTACCCAAGGCGTCGTAGAGATCGCTTTGACTGGTGGGCAATATGCAAGATTAAATCTAGAAATACATTCAACGTTGGAGACCCAGCATACCAAGAGGACCAGATCGAAAAGCCCCAATACTTGGGACAACAGTCTTGTGACATGGATGTTGAATTAGAGGTTGATATACCTCTTGCTGATGAAAATAGAAGGGAGGAAGAGGTTGATATACAAGACTTAGATGTCAACCAGGGGAGAAAGAGGCGTCTTGTCCCAAGTATTGAGACTGAAGAAGAAGAAGAAGAAGAAGAAGAAGAAGAAGAAGAAGAACTTTATGAGGATGAGGATGAGGATACAGATGAATTCGACGATGAGGATGATGATGATGATGAGGCCGAGGCCGAGGAAGAGGACGATGACGATGATTAAATATCGCTATATTTCAGTTGTATCTTGAAGCACCCAATATCTAGTCTCGAATCCTAAATTACCCTATTACATTTGGATTTACAATTACAAGTCTAGTGGAACACAAGATGCCCTTTCATCAAAAGTTACAAGAATTGTACTTTGTTGTATTGGTGCGTGATTTTATCCGATTTTGTGTATCTAGCTTTTATTCGTACTTCACTTCTGATTGTAATATTTATTTCAGTTTGGGATATTTGCATATTATTGTATGAGTTTCTTTTTGCAGATGGCACTCCTAGGCCTACTCGTCTGGGCGGCACTCATCGCCCTGCTGCTGGTATGGATATGTTTAGTTTTATATTCATTTATAAATCTATGTTGTCGGTATTTTGTTTATGTGTTCTATTTACAGGACATGGTTGCGAGCACCCGTACTGGTGGTGCTGGCCGTGGTCGTGGCGGTGGCGGCGGCGGCGGCGGTGGTGGTGGTGGTGGTGGTCGTGGGCGTGGGCGTGGGCGTGGTGGTAGCGGTCGTGGTCGCCAGCCGCATTCCCCGAATGTGACCTCCGATCCCGACTTGGAGAGCCCGGACACAGGCTCTTCCCGCCGTCATTCTTCCTCGGTGCCACCGACATCGTCGTCGAGGCCTGTCACTCCATCCGCTAGCGGATCCGTTCCGCCACCGGATGTACCAGCGGATGCAGCAGCAGATACAGCAGGGGGCCCAGCAGTTACTGCAGGGTGGGCCTCGGAGTACCCCGGGATTCAGTTTCTTCCTGTTACCGGGGAGTACGTGCGCGGACCCGCGGATCCTCCGACGCCACCAGAGAGGCTGGTGGGCGAGTTCCGACGAGAGCTATGGCCCGCTGGTAAATCGTAAGTAAATTTAAGTTAATTTATTAAATTTGTTTCATTTATTCAAGTTAATAATCCAGTCGTTGCTTCTTTATAGGTTTTTCCCGTGGGATGCTGCCCGGATTCTAGGGCGCATTATCCGGGATAACTACCATGGCCCCTACCTCAATTTTTCTGAGGTGCCTCAGGACATGAAGTACGTCTGGCTCGACGAGATGTGGGTATAAATCCGTCGGTGAATTATTAATTATTCTTTAAATTATTAAATTTTTTATTACGTGATATTTGAATTTGTATGTCAGAGGACGTTCTGGTGGCCCCCCCATCGCGAGGAGGCGATCCGCAGGACCTACAAAGCTGCCGCCGGAAAGAAGATACGGGATGCGGTGTACGACCTTCGTACGGCGCATACGAGGAAGGACTGGATCCGTGCGGAGTACTATGAGCAGATGTTGGAGAAGATGGATACTCCGCAGTTCAAGCTGAAATCGGAGAAAGCTAAGGCTAATCGACAGGTCACGGGTCTGCATACGGGGGGATCAAGGCCCCACGCATCGACGCGTGCAGATTTGGTGAGATAGCGCAAATTCAAATTCATTCTATTATTTAATTTCGTACTGTTAATATACGAAGTTAATTAAATTCTACGTATGCAGGCCCAATGGGCGGTGAAGCAGGGGAAAGAGGCGGATACGGTCATCGCTCACGATGTATTCGTGCATACGCACAAGAGGCGGAAGGACGGGAGCTTCGTCGACGCGAGGGTCAAGGAGACTGATGTAAGTACTTACGTTTATGAGATTTATGTTAGAAATATAATTATTGTTAAGTTAATTAGATAAACTTAGGATTCAGACTATAACTTAGGGAAACATAGGATTTAGATTATAACTTAGGAAAACTTATAGTATAAACACGTTCATTGGATAGGCTGCGTATCGTGAGGCACTTAGTCGGCTTGAGATCGAGCCCCCTTCCGAGAATGTCGGCGAAACGACGCCCACCCAGACGCACTCTTCTATGGCCGCTCGCTACGACGACGTGTTCGTAGAATCCGTCGGCGGCGTTAGGAAAGGGCGCGTCTACGGCTTAGGTTCCATGGCGCCCTCATTGCAGCCGTCCCCGAGATATCCACCGCCTCCGCCTCCCCCAGCGCCCCCGGTTGACGATGTGAGGGCGCAGCTTGCGACTCTGACCTCCGCGGTGTCAGATTTGCGGGCGATAGTGTTGGGGCGCTATCCGTCTGCTCCCGGTCCGTCTGCTCCCGGTCCGTCTGCTTCCGGTCCGTCTACTACTGCTGTCAGTGCTTCGGATCGACCTGGTCCTTCTTCCCCCGGACGGCTTTCGTTTAATCGCTCTGCGGACGCCCGCATCGTATCGGATAACACCATCTTGACGCTCCTTGACATGATGTCGCCAGAGCAGCTACGCGCGCTTCCAGACCATGTCTTGTCCCAAGTGCCGGCACACACGGTGGAGGAGTACATACGCAAAGCGGATGCGGCGGCACTAGCACGAGACGATCCGACGGACGGGGTTTGATTTTGTTTATGTTGTTGGTTTTGTAGACATTTGGATATATTGTATGTTCGGATATTTTTTTTATGTTTGGATAATTTAATGTTGGATATTGGATATATTGTGTTGGTAATATTTTGTTGGATATTGGATACGTTGGATATTGGTGTCGGATATGGATATTTTGCATATGGATATATGGTGTTGGATATTGGATACGTTGGATATTCGTGTTGGATATGGATATATGGTGTTGTATATGGATATTTTGCATGTTTGATATTGTGTTGGATGTGTTGTATAAACAGGAAAGAGTCTGTTTGCAGTATTTTTTTTTCAAAAATTAGTAGTTAGTAACGGACTGGCGACCACTCAGCGACGGATAGTTCGTCGCTAACTGGAGAAACTGAGGTTAGCGACGGAGTGGCGACGTAAAATCCGTCGCTACTTGGAGCATTTCAATAAAGCGACGGATTAGCGACGGACGATCCGTCGACCTGATGCTGTTTGATGTCCAGAAATTTTAGCTTTCGCGACGGATTGGCGACTAACTTACGGCGGACTGGCGACCACTCAGCGACGGATAGTCCGTCGCTAACTGGAGAAACTGAGGTTAGCGACGGAGTGGCGACGTAAAATCCGTCGCTACCTGGAGCATTTCAATAAAGCGACGGATTGGCGACGGACGATCCGTCGACCTGACGCTGTTTGATGTCCAGAAATTTTAGCTTTCGCGACGGATTGGCGACTAACTTACGGCGGACTGGTGACAAAGTCCCGACGGACTATCCGTCGCTAACTGGAGAAACTGAGGTTAGCGACGGAGTGGCGACGTAAAATCCGTCGCTACCTGGAGCATTTCAATAAAGCGACGGATTGGCGACGGACGATCCGTCGAACTGATGCTGTTTGATGTCCATAAATTTTAGCTTTCGCGACGGATTGGCGACTAACTTACGGCGGACTGGCGACAATGTCCCGACGGACTATCCGTCGCTAACTGTAGGAATTTAATGTATCGACGGATTGGCGACGTAATATCCGTCGCTACCTGGAGAATTTTACATTGAGCGACGGTTTAGCGATAGAATGTCCGTCGACCTGGTTCTGTTTGATGTCCATAAATTTTGCAGTTAGCGATGGATGTTTTGTCGCTAATACGACGCTAATCCGTCGTACACATCGGCGGATTAGCGACGGCATAACGACGACCTGCCGTATGGGAAAATCTCTGATACGCTTTTACCGACAAATTTATGACGGATTAGCGACGGATATTGGGTATCAGAAAATCACTGATACGGTTTTGCCGACTCTTTAGCGACGGAGTTTTCCGTCGCTAACCCTATATCCTGATACATGTTTTGACGAAAGCTAGTCGGTAATCCGTCGCTATATATATTTAAATGCGCCGACGGTATTCCGTCGCTAAGTCGTCGCTGAGCGACGGAGTAGCGACGGATATGTTTTAGCGACGAGGTTATTCCCGACAGCTGTTTTACCAAAATATCCGTCGGTAATCCGTCGGTATTTATTTTTGGCGACGGACTACCGACGGATAAGGCCGTCGGTAAATCCATATATTTTGGTAGTGTGCTATGATGCCTATCAATGGCAAATTTCTCAAGAAATATTAGATATAAAAGCAAAATATTCCAAAGACATGATGTATATAAAAGTTTATTTTATTCAAAAGCAGAATGGAATTACATAATATTAAGGACGGAGAGGAGGCCCCGATCCTTCATGATTAAATACATAATTTGCCAATTTTTCAAATGCGTCCTTGCCTGAACTCACAAAAAACTTACAAACAGCCATCATCAATGCCTCTTCCTCGACAGTCTTTCCAGGCTCCACTAACTTGGAGATCAAATCCTGTCTTGGTGCAGGAGGAACAGTTGAACCTTCGTACATTTCTTTTCGAGAAGGCACAGGAGGATCAACAGGGGGCGTCTCGGTCTCTTCTTCGATCTTCGGAACAAGTAAATCTTTTGAAGACATTTTCGTACAGAAGGGAAAAAGATTGTCAGTATCTAGAAAAGTTTTGTTCTATTTATAGGCAAAACAAATAGGTAATCATCCTCGAGAACTGATGCAACTTTTGGAAAGAAGCGCAACTGTTCGTTCATTTATAACTGTTCATTCACTTATAACTGACCATTTATTGTCCCTTATCTGAAACCGACGTGACTATTCGTTCATTTATTCTTTTCTTCAAGAGTTTGAACGACCATTCATTCAATCAAAATGTCTCTTCCTCGAAAATTGAAGTGATTGATCATTCATTTATTTTCATAACGAGAATTCATAACTCTCACGCCCTTGAGTTCCAAATATTCACGTCAAACAACTTGCCACATTCACATTCTCTCTACATTCTGTCATCTATGTTAGCATATCAAAATTGAATTATAAAAAAGGAGAATAATAAGACAATTATTTTTTTATTTCTTCTTTAAAAGCATAGATACATCTTGATGAAAATCTACTACATCTCGGATTTTCATTCTAAATGAAGGTCTATTACATCTTTGGATCTTCCCATTGATAATGAAGGTCTATTACATCTTTGGATCTTCTTATTTGTTGGTGGAAATTCCTTGTCGTCTTGGCCTGAAGCAACGAGCCAGACAATGGAATTAACTCTGGTCTTCTCTCTCAGAAAGATGAGAGGAGAACCCCAGAGTGCAGCAGCCCAAAGATGAGCTGCTGTCAATACAACTGGTGGAGAGAAGACGGCCCGCCAGGGAAACTAGAAACGAGATCACCTTTGTGATACAATTCCTAGTTATGCATCTTCACCATCCAACTCTCATGTATAAAGGCTCTTCCTACCATCTGAGAAAGACCCTTCTTGAACATGAAGAGTCCTGAACTGTCTGATTTGAGTGTCAGAACCGCACGAGCTGTCTGATGTGAGTGTCAGAAGAATGCCCTCTGCAACATCCAAATCACCAATGCCAGTTCTAAAGAAGCTTGCTAACCAAGTCCCTGAAAGTATTAATAAAACAGGAGAAGTCAGCAGAATCTATCAGCAGTATGCGTCTATCAACCGGCGCATATCAGAAATGTACGCCTATCAACATGCGCAAACCAACAGGCGCACATCAGCGCTGTACGCCTACCAACAGGTGCACATCAGCGCTGCGTACTAATCAAATGGGCGCACGTCAGCACTACGCATCGATCAAACAAGTGCATATCAGCAATATGTACCTCTGATCAGAGCTAAACATTGGACTACAAGGAGCACCTATTTTCAGGAATTGTTAGCGCATATTAACAGTGTCTACAACATACGGATCAACGCTTGTCTCCAAAAGTAATACGACAGGAGAATACTCATACCATTGATTCTTCGTCGATACTTACCAATTTTTTAAGACACAGCATGCAGGCAAATAACATCAGGACAAAGTGGCGCAAGTGAAACCTTATGAGAAACTATTTGTTTTGAGAAAGTATGAATGGCTCTTTCGTTTCTAGATGTCCTTTTAAAGGGGTTAAAAATGAAACAGGTGCGTCATTCTAGGAGACTATTTTTTGAAAAGAACTAAACAATAGGTGATGGGAGCCATGTAATGACTGCCATATGTCCCTCAACGAAACAGTAAGCATTTGAATCAGCTGAAGGAACACATCTACGTGCATTTTTTTGAAGTCGTAGCCATACAATATCAGAAATTTTAGATTTTATTTGCATAAAGATGGGTAGACCCCTACAATCAAGGACATTAGAAAAGAGAACAAAAGTTGTTCTTCTTAAAAAATATTATTTTTTGTCCTTGCCTTCATTGGTCTGACGAAGGGCGGCGTCTAATTCTTGCATGTTGCGGATCCCCGAGCGAGGCATCAGGTTGAGGAATCCCTCTGAATCATCGCACTCTTCAGAGGATGGCCCACCGCTCGAGCAATTGAAGACTGTCGGGTCTACACCAAAGCAGTCTAAAAAGTTCACCGCCCTCAGCGATGGGTCAGCCTCCAACAGATAAGTTGTAGGCGCAACATCGTGCCCCACTTCAGGGGACTTGATTGTATTTTTCTCAAACTCTTTCTTTTTGGGGGCCATTGAAGAACAGAAGTGAGGAACAAAGCACAAAGATCAACTTCTACAAATATATCAACAAATTGACTCTTCGTATTCCTTATAGGAAACTGAAAATCATCAATAAAACTCGAAAAGACAAAAAGGAGGATGAGTGTTTTCGAGAAGAGAAATTCAATTGTGATGACCGGTTGTTGACCGGCGCAACTTGACTCAGTCAAAACTTTTCTAAGTTAAAGTATTTCAAAACTTTGGAACATTTTTAGGTTTTGAAAACTTTAAAGGAGGTCTTATAGAGCCTAAAAAATCAAGTTGCGCCCTGAAAATATTAGTCAGTGATCAAGGTGCGCCCCAAAGATCAGGTTGCGCCACTGATATGAAGCTCAGAGAACAAATTGTGCCACGGATCAGGTTGCGCCATATCTCAGACTGCGCCCAGTCTTATTGCGCCAAAATCTACATGGCTCCTAACACCTAATGGTCATCATTACCTGACAGCACTGACGACTGACACCACAGTGAACGAGGAAAATCTTTTCGAATCCCGTGAATTGTGCCGCTCAAGAGAAGTTGGTGGACGGCTGTTCTGTACACTTTGTGAGTTACGCCTAGGCGTAATCCAAACAAAATCATTAGTTGCGCCTAGGCGCAACCTGAATGACTTTTGCCCAGAAGCTGCCACGTGTGAAGGCGCAGCCTAAATCAAGCACAGGGTGATTTTCGTTGACTGAAGCTCGCGCAACCTGATGAAGTTGAGATAACTTACATTCTAAAGCAGGATGACGTGGCGCATATGCCACTAATCTCTCAAGATGTGTCTACTATCCTGTACACGACTACGCGCATCTCAATCACATGATGCCACGCATCTAAATACTGTTAGTACACGACTTAAAAACCGAATGAAAGTTGGCACAACAAGAGGTCGGCGCAATCCAAGTTGGCACAATCCAGCCTCGCACACAATCAGAATAACTGCTAAAACAGTTATTTTAAGAACTCTATAAATAGAGTTTCAAATCATTGTAAAATGAGCAGATACATACGCACAGAGATTAAGAACTCTTGCAAAAATTGTTGCTACATTTTCCAGAGGCTACAGTCTTCAAGTTCATATCGTCCAAGGGATAAAGTAATCGTCTTCTGATTAGATTCCTATAGTTGTACTTCTCCAGAATTCATTGTACTTTGTACTCTTTTATAAGTTTGGAATAAACAACTTTTTGTTTTTGCAAACAAATATCCTATGTCAGATGTCAGCGTATAACAGGAAGGAAACCATGTTCTCAGTGGGACATAACAAGATACATAATATACATACGAAAATAAAGTATAGTAAATAACATGTATAGGGAGTAAACATATGATCCAGGAACAGGTAACAGGAAAATAGTCAGATGATCAGTAACAATACTACTAAGCAGACTATCTAGTCAGTGTGAAATGCACTTGAGGATAATGTTCTGGGAATGAAGCTCTCTCTAAGGTGTACATGTTCAATGGTGCGAGCCACTAGCTGCAGCAACATCGATGGGATAACAGGTCGATAAGAAGTCTCTAACATTGTAACATAATTGGACGCTCCCAGTCCTAGAGATATTCGGGCCAGTGTCTAAAAATTAATCATGACTGCAGGTCAAATCAAATCAAGATCAAGGGTGAAGGTAGAAGACTAATCAATATTGTCACATGACTCATATGGAACAACAGTGGCATAAGACGACTAATTAAGGAATATGCACGTAAAATAAGAAAGTAGCAGTAACATGAACATGAATAGAAGGTAATTAAATATAACTTGAAAGAAATAACAATATAGAAATGCATGAAAATAAAATGTATAAGTAGGCAAGGTATACTTGCCTGGTGCTAACATGTAGAACCAACACTATCCAATCAATCAACGAGCCACAAAAAGTCAAACTCTCACAACAATGTTCGGACGGTGAAACAGATATTACCAACGTGTTTGTCATAAAAGAAATGTCTAAGTTTGACTGCCAAAAAGTCTAATTTTGGATACAGGGGCAAAACGGTAATTTTGGGCCAAAATAGTGTCCGTTGTTGGATCCACTTTGCACCGAAAATGTGCCAGAACTTATGGTCTCTAAAATCAATAAGCTATATGTCTACGGGTCCGATTTGATGATACGAACCCAACTTTATGTCCAAAGTTGGATTCCGGTGGGCCGTGCACAAATTCGCCCGTTGGATCAGATCGCGGGACCACCAAAATAGCATTCCGGTCGACCTTCTCAGAATTGAACCAAACTTGGCCCACAGGACCAAAAAATGTGATGATCCTGGTGGCACAAGTTTCGTCGTGATGTGACGAACGTGCACCAAGTAATTGAAGTATTTGTAAAGGGGTCGATACGGGAAATTTGACGGATGCGCCTAGAATTCGGCGCATACACGCAAGCAATTCGAGTTTCGTCAAAGCCACACGTTCGCAACATCCGTATGCGTCTTTCGATCCTTACGGGTTGTGACCAAGTCGTCCGGTTTGTCGGAGCGGACCCCATATCGGTGAATTTTCAAAGTTTTAAAAACTATTTAAAACAAGTTTTTAGTGAATTTCAAACAGATTTATCTTGATGTATAATAGATGTAATCAAAATTTGTAAACAACGTTTAGAAGCTTTATAGGATGTCTTTAAACCTATTTATGTGGTTTTCTAAATTAGTCGATGAATCGACGATTATTTGCCTTCCTAAACAGGGGTTTGAAACAATTTTTCTAGCTGTTTACGAACAGTTTTTGGTCTACGTTTGTGTCAATTTTTTGGACAACCTAGGGTTATTAAACTAAAAACTATTTAAAGGGAATTAGTGTCGTATAGGTTGCGTTCGTACAAGATCAAGCGAATCAGAAAAAGGCCAACCGAGTGCCGAGATAACTCGCCACGAAGGCAGGGTCGGAGACTACCACTACTACTGTCTGCTATGGGCGCTGCTGCTACTGCTTTCGCGTACGGACGACTCCGGCGGTGGTTTAGTGATCCTCCAGCATACCGGCCTGCCACGCAGGCGCATCGAGGCGCACGCATGGTGGTTGGGTGGCCCTGAGATCGAGGGTTTGTGGGAAAGGTTGGGTGGTGTCAAGAACTGCGTATATAATATATATATATATCTATATATATATATAATAATAGATATATATATTTATATATATATATTTTTTTTTT